>OMLP01044374.1:0-43960 GCA_900302685.1 Spondyliosoma cantharus
CGGGGGCCATTCGGGCCGCCCCGCTAATGGGACAAGCACCCCCGGCTCTACCGTCCTTGCAAACAGCGAGCCATAAAGGAGCGCAGGAGGATGCTAACCGAGATGAATGGCATTTTCTCCCCGGCTCATTCTACACTAATCAGAGCTTTTCATTTGTTATGGCCTCACGCCAGCCCCCTCCGCCGCAGCCTCCATTAGGGCCAGATAACGTATAAATTCATTAAAGTCAAAGAGGGACATTAAAATGGCCATTTGTCAGATCTCTCTTTGTGTGTTCCTAATGGTGGCACATGGTTCAAGGCATTGAGATGATTTTGGTAGGGCTCTTTTTTTTCTCTCTTCCCCTCTCTGGTGCATCCGGAGAGGGACGTGGGAACTGAGGGGGGGGACATGTGCGCTTTTCCGTTTTCATGATGACGTTTTTTTTTTTAATTCAAATTTTAACAGTTTATTTTTTTATTTTTTTATGATGTCGGAAAATAAAGTCACATCATCGGGAATCTTGCTGCCCAAACTGACCCTGTACTTATTTTTTTATCCTGTCACATTGTTTTGGATATTTTTTTTTTTCACAGTTTCTTTGATTTTCTTTTGTTTCTGCCCAATTACAGCACAATGTTTGATTCTTGTTGGCTCTCCAATCCATCCGTCAACTTCAGAGGCCACCCTCCCCTTCCCCTACACACACACACACACACACACACAGTCAATGAAGCAACCCTTTGCACTAATCCCTTTGTATTCATACCACCATTCCCACCAAACAGTGTCCCAAAGCCTAATCCCAAACCAAGCAACAAACCTGGGCCACCTGCTTGCGAGTCACAGAGCAGCTAAAAGGACAACACGAAAACCTTAGCGAAGGCGTCTTAAAGCTGCACTTCACATGAAGAGCACACATGTATGAATGCATGCATCCAAACACACACACATCTTTTTTCACTTTCTCCCTCTTCTTGGCTCCCTTCCTCCGTGTCCGTCCTTCTCTGGCTCCGGGATGGAGGTTCTGGCAGCGTCGTCATGGGAGATGGCTCTCTCCATCTGCCTCCGCTGTCATTAGCCCATCTCCATCACGCTTTATCGGAGGGACCTCGCCACCCCCCACCCTCCTGGACCCCCTTCACCATTCTGACAACCCCTGCCCCCTGCTCCATACATAAGGCTGAGATGATAAGTGTTCTCCCTCTTTGTGTCGGCCGGGATAAGACAATGCCACACAGCACTACAGAACATCATCCATCTCGTAGGTCATCAATCTGGCACACAAAAGATGAAATGTGGCTCGAACTCCCTTCTCTTCTTTGCTCAGAAGGAGCTCGTCCTCCACCTCTCTCGCTCCTTTTCACTGCTAGGTTAGTGGTTCACCAACGGATTCTTCTGCCTTGCGTGGCTTACATGGGGGGAAAGTAGTTAATGCAACTATTTTGAGTATTTCCTAAAAACGCCAGCGCATCATTGCAAATTGCACAAAAATAAAACCAGACATCATTTCAACATCCACAGTGATAGATGAACTCTGTTTCAGTTCCTCAGTGGAAAAAAAAAAATCTGTATGGAAACATCTGATTGAAAACAGGCTGTGGATCCACTTAAAATGTCTTAGACTGACACATTAAAAGGCCTCCGACAAATTTACATGGATTCGCGTGGTGGTAAATACTAATTAAAAGCCATGTGTGCCATGAATAACTCCATTTACCTTTTGTTTCTCCCCTTTTCTGCCTAATTAGGCTTACATTGTCTGATCACCAGCATGGGGCTTTTTGTCTTTGGTCATTGTGTCTTACAGCAGCGTCACAAGTCTTCACTTTATTTACAACCCACTGAGATTTGAATGTTCTCTCGGAGAATGCCAAGAATCAAAATTACAGACACACAAAAACACAACAAATGCTCTCCGAAATAAAATAAAAAAATCCCATAAATTATCATTTAAATCATGCATGACAGTTCAATGACGGTTAATCCTTCAGTGACATGATTGCTACTCATTATTGGAGTTATTGCAGACAGTTGCTGCTCAGTATCATGCAAACCAGTTCCAGACTTGACTTTTTGTGTTTTCGCAGCAGACATTTGTGAGCAGAAGCAGACTTGTGGGAACGATCGCTGGATTCTAGTAGACGATGGTGTGCTGTTTTATTTTGCATCTCCCTGGTTTGCAGGTAAGGTTTTATCATCTTTAGCCATCGTGACTACAGATAACAAGAGACAAATAGCGTAACTGGCCAAACTCTGTTTAAATGCTTAAATTGGGTTACCATCGGGTGATCTGGCTTTCTTCTACATGACCTGATGGCTGATCAGTGAACAACCATCTTGTGAAAGTGTCAGAGCTAGGAATGTCTTAAAATTGCATGATATACCACAGGATAGTTCCTGGGATTGTGTTGACATAATAATCTTAAATCAGTTGAATGGTGCATTTGAATTGTTTCCAATATAGGCACCCTGACTGTCATCTTTGTCATATGATATAGCCCAACAAACCATCAAAATGGATGTCTCACTTCAGATAGAAGAACAGAGATACTGTAGCAGCTTTAACAGCAATATGAACAAAGCACGCTACTCCATTTTATGCAAATGTCGTGTTAAACCATTCTGTCAACATTATCAGGTTAACCTGGTAATCTGCTGTCCGTGTCTGGGTCTTAGGGGCTTTACACACAATCAATATGATGAGCCCTGAACTGTCCACGGACGAAAGACACCGTCCATGCCATTACCACACCACTCCAATCGGACACGGTTGCATTAGCATTAGGACACGTGATATAGGCAGACACATGGGTTATATTTTTATTTTGAGGCAAGGCCACCTTTGCTTTGAACAAGATGCACAGCCACCCTGATTTAAGAATAAATAGCATATAAACATATTGGAGTTACCAGTGAGTCATGACATAAGTCTGCTGACATTGATTAGGTTTTATGTTATATGTGGAGTGCAGATTATAGGCAGATGGTTGACCTCTATGTTAGACTTTACCTTGCTGTAATAAGTTAAGACTGACTGGGGGCTTGTTCTTTTCACGATGGAACTGAACCAGTCCAACAGGGAATCAACCGGACCACCTCAGGTTAATCTCGCAGCGACCTGAAATGCCCACGAGGGATTACTGATTTTTAGCACACAATGTCACTTACCGCTGTGCCTGTGCCATTTAAAAAAAAAATCACAAATAAAGTCTTAGAACGTGCTTCATAAGAGAACCTGACAAAGCTCTTGTTTGTGTAAAATACACAGCGGGCACGATCTGTGGGTGTCACCGTTCCAAACAGTTTGTGCTCTGCATGAGCATTCAAAGAAACAGGTCAAATTATAGGTGCAGTGACATTTGGATGTACTGATTCAAATTATTCATCGGGTTCAGTCAATCAGGACAGGGTTCACCAAACATTACATATAGGCTACCTTTTCTATATCTATAACTATGTATAACTATAGATAGATAGAGATGTATACAGTACAGTTGCTTTTATCTACATATTTATACATATATTTACACAATCTATTGTTCACCTATTTGTTTGTACAAACACAGTATTTGTACCCATCTTAGTCCAACTATGGTGTCCTTGTTTTAGCTGTATGTCTAATTACTCAATAGTATACCGAGAGCAAGTAATAGGATAAATTCACCCAAAAATGAAACATCTGTCATTGTTTATTATTTATTGAGTTATTATTTACTCACCCCCATGCCAGTGGAAACGATATTAGGCATATTATGTACACCCTGGACACAGTCAAGTTTGTGCACACGCTAGCAGCTAAAGTGAATATTTTGGCTTTAAAAGGGGTGTAAATAAAGTCTTGGGGGATCTTGGGGCTAATGGAGGCATTATCCGGGCAGGGAGATGTATGGACCCGTTTGATATTTAATTAAGTTGTTTTTGTTTGTTTTTTGTTTGTTTTTTTTACAGTTTAAAACAAGTCCCTGTCTACTTCAGTTGTTCACGGTTTTGCTCTGAAGCTTCGAGTATGTTTTTGGGGGAACTTATCCTTTAAAATCAGAGTCAAATTCCTTGGCCTACATGGCAAAGAAATAAAAAAAAACTCTGAATCATTAAGGGCTTGGACTGTCAGCATTTCCAAAATATGTATAATACAGTTTTTGTATCTTTACTAGAATTTTTATAATTAACCACTTTAGTCAAAATCATTCAACATATTTCACTTACTTCTTCTCTGTCCTGTCATGAACTCAGTGGCATTTCAACTCCTTTCAAGAGAGGTCAACTTTATGGAGCACGAAACACACCATGCCGCCCAGCCTTTAGCACCATCCTGCCGCCTCGTGGCCCGAAGAGGCGTCACCGTCTACATTCTGACAGAACCCCCCCGCGTTTCATAATTCACGCTTTGGTCCCTCGGCGGCATCCGTAGATCGACTGTAAAGTCAGACGTGTATCTTCCTTCCAGTCAAACAGGAAGTTTCTTACCAAACAGCTGAATGATGAACAGTCCCACGAACCACCGCTTGATTGTTTCTTGTTTGTCTGAGATGATTAACGTATGAATTCACAAGAGGATGTCAACCGACTTCGAGCTAAACTTCGAGAATCATCGACAGTATTCTGTGATGGACGGCGAGACCGGCACCATCTCCATCGACCAGGGAGGAGAGTGGGGTAAGAGTCGGTTAACGGCACGTTCTAGAAAGTGTCAGACGGCCAAGCAGAGGTAGATATATGTGTTGTTGAGGTAACACATACAACCAACTAATAAAGCTGACCATAAAATACACACTGTGACGAGACTAATGCCACAGTAACCGTCGCACATACATGTCTGTGGTACAAACTGGTACTTAACTAGCTAACGTTGTTAGCATATGCTAGCTTTAGATGATGTAACGTAACAGGATGTCATGTAAATAATAAGCAGCACCGTGCACTTGTCTCATACAGACACGTCACTGTTAGGTTCTCGACACACGATGTAAGATTCATAAACTGCGATGAACGCTTTGCTGCTCTTTTTATGAATTTCTCATGTGTCCTATCTGTGAAATAGTTATTGCACCTTATTGAAAGGTAAATCTGGCCTAATTCTAAGAAGTGGGGAAAACTAGTTAGTTAGTTAGTTAGTTAGTTAGTTAGTAGGTTAGTGCAAGTGTGCATCATCTATATTTGGACCAAGTAGTTTGTATGCATTTTGTTTAATGACAGAAAGCCTAAAAAAGGGTGCGACAATCTTTGTGCAGCCAAAAATCTGTGAAAAAAACGTGACTAAACACTTTAATTGGTCACATCAGTATGCCTGATAAATGTAGCTGATGAAATATTTTTAACAATCACAAACTGGCTGTGTAGACAGTTGCCTTTGGACAAATGTATTCCTGTTTACAAACATTTATAACATTTGTTAGTAAAAGTCAGTTTAAGATTTAAAAAAAAAAAAAAAAAAAAAGACGCACAAATGCAACCAGTTAAACAAGTTAGTCTAGAGCCTGACTTCATATTCATACGGAATCTTCTTACAGTCGCACAACTATCTCGCGACAAAAAATGTGTTTACAAGCTCCTCTCAATTGCCAGTTCACATCTCACGTAAAATTCTACCAAAAGCCATGTATGACTGCTTGCTCTTACTGCTGGGTGATGTACTGAAATATGGAAACATGGTTAGTCTTTTTCTTCAACTGTGCAATGGAAAGTAGTTTGACCCGCCGTTGTATGGACTATGCCTTTTGTCACACAGACATTAGCCTGTTTGATGAGCTCGACAACCTGGGAGATGCAGATGAGCTCCTTCAGGCTCTTGAGAATGCCGGCTATGTGAGTAACTCATCCTTTACACATGCAAATAGAAACTGTCAACAGAAATCAGCTCATTACAGTGGAGCTGAGCTAGAAGTGCAGGTGCATCATTAGCCCGCGTGGTCGTACATATGTTATGTAAGGTCATGTGATGAAGGAACAGCAGCAACCCACAAACACTTGTGTCAGCCATACTGAAGGCAATAACAATACATTTTACAAGAGTATTATTGGCTGCTTCCTGAGCGTTCCTCTGCCTGCCGTATATGACACAAGAACTCGGCAGAAATGTATATGGCAGGCAAAAGGTTCATCACTGAAGATGCGTCCAAGTTGCACCTCATGGTGTTCGAGATCCTAGTGATCAAACGCATAATGTGTACACTGCTCACAACACCTTTGTTTCCCCAATTTACCTTCTGACAAGCCCATTGTTTCAAAAGTGTGTGCTCGGTTTCTCAGGTCGGCGAGGTTCCAGACCTGGACTTTGACATCGACATACCGTCGTGGAATGCAGTGGACACAGGCAGCACCTGCACAGGTACAGCTACACATGTTGACATCTGTGTGAACATGGCTGTCACATATCGGCATGAAAAATGGAAACCAGAGCTGAATGAGTATGGTGTTTATCTGTTTAATATTTCCATGATGTAATCCATGTGATGTGCTTTTGCACAGTGACATGCTGTGGCAATTTGACAGGATTTCATGGCTACACTTGTTATTTTGCAGCACGTAGCTTTTAAGTCAAGCACTGGTGAGGAAATGAAAATAACAGTAGGATTACTGTTGTTTTTTGGGACACCTACCTTTTGGAGTGTTTAATAGTGGTACCCTACGTCCCGAGTAAATGTGAGCAATTCTGAAACAGTGTTCATCAAATGATTTTCATGGCTGCTTTATGACTGATTTGCAAAGACAGTTTATTAATTAGTTGTGTATTTATGGTGGTTTATGCTACACGAATAAAGGATAAAGAGGTGCTAGTGTTTGTTGCTGTGTTTCAAGAATAAAAATATCTCCAAACTCAGGACATGTCAAGCCAGCTTTTACTGGCTAACTCAGCTGCAGACTGTCCCGTGTTATGTTGTGGCAAGAATTCTGGGAAGCAAAAAAATATGAGGATTACTGTATACATTTGTAGAACTGTTTGATTGCTAGTGAATGAATGAATACATTTGTTCAGCTACATTTTGGCAATGGGTTTAAAATTGCAGTATTACATATTAATAATTCATAAAAACACCAGACTCTGATCAGTACAGGTTTCTGTGATGTCAGTCCAATATTCAATGAGTGAATAACATCAGTTTTGGCAGCTGATGCCAATATTGGATCTGATCTGTTCCGACTCTGCAAGTGAACCACATTCGCCTGCTGCTGATGAGCCTAAATATATGACACATTTTCCTTTTGTCTTTGTCCTTGTGTATCCAGATGGTGAGGTGAGCGTGGACTCTCTGTCACCTGCCCACACTCTGAGCTCTGTCCCCTCCCCTTCCTCTGTGGAAGCCCTGTCCCCATACTCTTTCCAGGTAAGTCACTATGTTCAACTCTTTGTCCTTCTCAGTTTTCACCAGTTGACTTGTATTTCCAATGCAAATCTTACTTACTTGTTATTGGGTTGTGAGCATTTGCATATGCATCCCTTTTGGTGCGCTGTTGCCATCCAGATGGTGTCCAAACATTGACAGCTGCTCTTTGCTTTCGGATAGCGACACACACATACACACTTGAGACCCTTATTAACAAAAGCCTTAAACACCTTGTCACACTAATAATGTGCTGCCAGTCTGAGCTGTGCTCCGCCCCCTCGTTAAGTATAAGGTGCTGACAACTTCACATGCATTAGCATAATTTAGCAGGCAGATGTTTTCGCAGTGTGTCAAAACAAGGAAAAGGGTCTCATCTTTGTCTGGCCACCACATTTGTCTGCTAACTGAATCACCCTGACTGTGTCCAAGGACACATTTGTCTGCATGAGTCTTTGCATATTGACAAGGACACTTGATTCATATGTTATTTCTTGTGTTCTTACTGCAAATCAAGCACTGTGTATATACTGTATAGTGTAATACAGTACAGGAATTGTATTTTGTCAGACAGATTTCTATATTTTACTTTGACATTTGTTGATGACTGATGTCAACCTGAAAATAATCTTGCACAATGTTCATCTGTAGCCTATTTGGATGACAATTACAGGCCTTTGTGCTCTCCTGACACAGCTTTGTACCATGCGTTCTCAAGAGTCAGAGCAGCAGAAGTCAAAACAATTTAACTTTTGTAGGAGTTTACCATATTTCACTGTACAAGTCACTGAACTTCAGCCATGCTCTTGTTTACTCCTGATCTCCTAAAATATAGAGGTCCACTGTCTAATAGACATATGTCGTCTCTTGTTCCCTGTCCAGGATGAGGCCCTGTCCCCACAGTCGCTGCTCTCTCCTGTTTCATTCTGCTCAGAGTCCAGCGGCTATTCAGGGATCGGTTCCCCAGCTAAGAAACCTCCAAAGAGGAGCAGCCAGACGACACGAGGTGAGGCTGCAGCATCATCATATAGTCATCTGTATTTGTACACTTAGTCCCAAAACGAGGGGGAAGTCTACACCTGGTTGCAAACAAAGAGCAAAGAGAGATAGAAACGGTCTCTCTAAAGAATACAAATGTTGAAGGAAAACAAACTAGCTTCTTAGCTTCTAACCCTTAGAAACAGCCTCTAACTGTAAATGCAAATGTTCTCACCTGAGCTTACAGTCAGTCTTTCATTGTATTTACACATATTTACACAGGTCCTGTTTTCTTGTCTTATCTTACTCCTTCCACCCCGTCCCCTGACACACACACCCCAGCCAAACAAGCTCAGCCAATCAAGAGGCCGATTCAGACGGGCCCGAAAGTTTCCATCCAACCCAAACCGCTGATTACAGCTGTGCCCTTGGCTCATGCAGCAGCTCCCCTGCAGACCAAGACAATCATCATCCAGCCCCTTCAGACCACCATGCTGCCTGTGGTCAAACCAGCTCCAATCAGCATCCAACCAGCACCCCCTCCAGGTCAGAATTCACTCTGCAGCACATTGAGACACATTGCCTCATATCACACCGTATTGCAGACCTGTGCTCTAGACATGTTGGCAAACGGTTTGTTGTTTTGTAGTATTCCATAGGTTATTTTAATGTGGGGATGATATGATTTTAATCATGTTGGTGATTTCTGATAATTTGGTTGTTGTTCTTGCTTTGACAATAATTTAGTTGTTGCGTTTTGGCCAGCAGAGGGTGCTTTAACCTTAGTTTTTGCTCATAAGTGATCTTCAGTTCTCACTCTGCCTGCTGTTCTGGTCAAATAACTGGAAGTACAGAATACCCTGGGTTGGAAGATCCTTCTTTTTTTGTGTCCAAAATATGTACAAATCAGCCAACATAAATGTGCAATCATCACATTTTGTTTTATAACCACACATAAGCCAGAGATTATTTATGGGCTCCCGTGGGATTTTGTGTGTTTCGTGCATTAACGTCATTGTTGTGTTGTTCTTGTGGTTCACCAGTCTGGTCAGCTCTATGTATTACATCAGTAGCACCTATGCCAATGTAAATACTTATGTCATGGCCTGGGACCCAAGTGGGTGGAGTATCTGACCGCTTTTAACTTGAGTTTGAACTTGTCCGCCTGGTAGCAGCCAAGTTGGCAGATGGCGAGGGCCAAGACATTCATGTTAGGACCCCAGATGGAAGTCAAGTCAGGCCTGCTCAGTGTTATGAGTTAAGATCTTAACAAGAGTTAACAGCTGAGGAGTGATCCCTGTGCATCACAGCAACTGAAGAAAGAAATTTGAGGTATTTCCTGATGGGTTTACATTTTATAGAGTCTGACGTGGGCAGTCATGGATTTCCAAAGAACAACAAGGCTGACAGGTGTTCCTGAGACCTTTAATTTCTTTTGACTTTCATCCTCGTGAATTCTTCTTACAGATGGTGAGCATGGGCACAAGACACAGGGTTAGCACCACACACATTCATTAGCAGGACCGGCTAACACTTCTACACAATTAGCACTGACAGGATGTTTAGAATTGGAGGTGAAGGTTGCTGGGTCAGTGTGAGGAATGGTTCCTGGCACAGTCTTACTGGGCAGGGTGGGCTTCACTCTGCGAGGCCCCTTCATGAACAGGACATTTATAAACATGGACAATGTCTTGTTTTGTTGAGGTTTGGCTTGTTTCTTCATTTCATGCCTTAATCCATTTTGAACATGGGCACACATGCATGCTTATGTGTTCATGCGTATAAAACACACACACCTCTCTGTTTGGAATGTGGAAATTTAAGACCACAGGTCGAGGTGGTAAACATCTTTTCCACCTGTGCTTTAAACACAGAGAGTCCTGTTAAATACAAGAGGTTAATGTAAGTCACCAGAGGTAAGTGGGGTTCAAGGAGCTGGACTGTACCACCTGCAGCTGGAGGCTGTTTCCACAACTGACTGATGTAGTTTCCAGCTTGTACAAAATATTAATGTGAATATTTTGGTTATGAAGACAAATGTGGGATGAGACCATAAACACATGACACTGACAGACACACATAATCACATAATCATACAGTGAAATTATGATTATAGTTTAACTGAGACCTGTAATTTTAAAATGCCTATGTTGTGTTCTCAGGATGTCCCATAGTGCTGTCTCAGCCGAGCCAGGTGCTACATATCCAGGCACCGCAGGCTCTCACCAGCAATGTGGTCACCATGCCAACGCTCAGACATGACAGGCCTGTCCCTGTCCCGGCTTCTCCATTGGTCTCTGTCGCACTTCGAAGCCCTTCGTCAGACGACGATGTGAGTCCCATCCACACTCTTTATTAGAAGTCTCCCTACCTGTTGGACTGTTGGATTGTTGAACTGCTGGTTGGACAAATGAAAGGTTGTTTATAGTCTATAGCTCTAAATGGTCAGGTGATTGCACCAACAAAACATCAGAACAAAAAAAATAATTGACATCCTTGTCAAACATCCTCTCTGTGCACACATGACCCTTATCAACACAACCCTGATTCGTTTGCTCTCAGTGGAGGAGTATCTTTCCCTGCTTTATATCTCACTCTCTAATCTGTGGGAATTTTTGCTCACAAGCTCCTTCTGAGGTCAAACTGTTTAAGTTTCTGCCTTACTAAGAATGTGTCCAAGCAATTTATTAGACAAGGCCTTTTAACAAGACTTCCTTCAAGAGTTGTGTTTGTGTGCACAGACATGCGAGGACTCGCCTGTCTGCACTTGCAGGCAGCTGAGCGCTTGTACGTCGTCGCATGGACATGTGCACATCATGTATGCACTTGCCCATTAGGTTACTATGATGGTGTGGTTGCCATGTTCACACTTGGACTGGAACCTGTTCAACATAAACATTTTGTTTTTCATCTTCCCCTATTTTTTAGTATTTATTGTAATTTCACAAATCATTAACTTTAATTTCTGCGTAACGTGAAAATAAAGTGTTGAAGTAAAACGTTTACACATTTGTATTTATGATGGTAAAAGTTTCCACACTGAAGAAAAAGTTATATAAAGACACAAATTAAGCCTCAAGTGAAAAAATAACATGAACATTTATTTGTTTTAGGCCAAAACAACATCAGCTTTAATGATTTTTCACTTTGCAATGGAAAAAAAAAAACTTCTTAACTGAGGGTAAGGCAAGGATGCAGCTGCACGCTCAGCACACACCATGACGTATTTTGTGGCTTGAATTGTTTGTTCCTCTTGTACTCATGATAGTTCCTTCATTTAATATGTAATTAAATGAGTCATTTTTTTGTAAATAATGTTGATGGTCGTCAGAATAATAACCTCGGAAACTCGATGGTTTTCATAGAGCCGCAAACAATCCACAGATGATCATTGTTGGCCTCTGCTTTGTTTGCACCTGTGGGGTTTGATTGGAACGACGTACGTTATGTAATTGTAGTTCAGACAGCTTGAATGGTGTCATAGAGGACATTACTCTGACCGAGGGTGGATCTTTCCGTGTGTTGCATTCAGGGGTGATGTCAGGACAGCTGCAGTGTTCAGAAGGACATGCAAAGTGAACACAGTATTTGTCCATCGTGAACTAATTTCTGTTAGGTCTGTGTTATGACAGCACAGGACAATATAGAACTTTCAGGGAATCATATGAGGTACTATTAAGTGCAGAAGGGACTGCCCCAGAGATTGAAAAGTTAAATCAGTTCAGTAACAATCAAGAAAATTCAATCATAGTATGTTTTATCCATGGTTGAAGCTTGTGGTCTCTCAGTAAAGGTTTCCATCTTTCATGCATTACTTGCCTTATTTTTGGTTGGAGAGGTTTTTTTTAAAGATCTGTCGCTGGTTTGTTGGCCTGTTTATCGTATTATCTTCTTGTTGCTAGAATGGATTGCAAATGCTGTTTGCTTGTCTGAATCGTCAGCCTCTGTTGCAAGTCAGAGAGATGTCATGACTTTCAGCAACGTCAGTGTTGTTTCAGGCTTCGGCCCCCCAGCACAGCGGTTCCTGATGACTTGCTCTCAGTGAGTTGGGAAACATGTTCCCACCCTGATTTTTTTTCTGTTTGTTTTGTTCTTTTTTTGGGGGGGAGCAGAACTTTCACATTCACAGTATTTTCTCATTTGCCTACAAGATCTCACGTGGCAGTGAAGCATCACTGTTCATAACAGTAACTTTATTTGATTAGGGAGAACCACGTGTGTCACATTTGTGGAATGTCTCCTAAATCAACTGCAGTGATTTCGGTGGTGACACTGGGACGACCACAGAAACTGGATCCAGTTTTCAGATATTATCATCTCACCACTGTATGGCCCTGATGCCATGCCTACAAATGTGAAAAGCATTAGTCACCTAACCTAATGTCACGATGTTCTATTTTACCCATCGGCGAAATTTATTTTGACATTAACGATGTTTTCGATCAGGCTATTTTTAATGATTAACCTCGACTGCAATTTCACAAGTGGTTGTTGTTTTATAAATGGTAATGGCTGACCTCTGGCTGTAAAAATAGTCAGCCCCCGAAAAAAGGGCCTGAGAGGAACTTGTCCAATTATCACGGGTAGAATCAAGTCTGGAGAAGCAGTTTTTTCGTGCCAGACCTCGAGAACAATGTCGAGGAATTCCAAGCCCCAGAGGCCAGAGCAAACACGCCTCTCAGCCACTTGTTAGGGTAACCGAGTCAATAAAGTTTACACAAGGTGATTAAAGGGGAGGGACTGTATACATTAATTGTGAGGGGGAATGAGCTGACACCTCCACTAATTTCTCAAGAGAGAAGAGTGGAAGTTTTGGTAACCCTTTCTATGAAGTCCATGTCTATAATGCATTATTAACATACTTATACTAATATATTGTGTTTTAATGCACCCATAGTGCCACATAATCATAGTCATAAGACATCATAAATATTAATTAGGCCAATTATCAATGCTTTATAATTGCTGGTCACTAACTATACTTTTAAGAATGATAATGAATTCAAATCATCATAGTAATACATTATTCATTTTATACCAAAGGCTAATCACTATTAAAAATGCATTCTAATGTGATTTTAAGTGGCCATTGGATGCTTTTGGTAATGTAATGAACTCCCTGTGTTTTAATAAGATGTAATACATTACACGCTGGTTATAAATCGTTGTGTATGATAATAATGCATTATAGACATGGGCCTCATAGAAATGTTACCAAATCAATTTTTTATAAAGGTAAGAAAAATATATTTATCTTTGCTGAATATGGTTGTACAGTTTGTAGTCTCTGCAACTTAATTTAAAAAAGTGGTAGCATGGGATTGTGGATTGTCTTTTGTTATTAAGCTACCACATTACTAGTGAAAATGTATCTACCTGACTAAGGCAGAAATGTCTATGGACGAAGTAATTAGCCACGTTCGCCGACTTCCTTCCACAATCTCCCAATCTTTCCTTGAAGTTATTGCAACAGGCGACCAAATGACACTCACCGTTAAATTAGATTTTCATTTCTGCGGGTTTGAAATATTCTTTAGCTTTATATTAATGTAAGTTGAGGATAATGTTTAGGATAGTGTAAGTGTAATACTCAACATAATATATAAAAAGGTCTAGTCTTTTTGTAGACACTTTAATGACATGGTACGTCATATATCTTCAAGGTGAGACTAGCTAAATGGCGGCATTGGTGAAAGAATTTCAGTCAGAATCAGTGGAACAGTAGTACAAGTTGAGAAGTGTCATAAAATCTGTGACCCAGTAACATCACTTATACAGCAATATCTGTCAAACATTTGCTAACATTAGCCACCACAAACTAATAAGAAGACTGTAGCAGGCAGCAATTTGTATTAAAAGTGATGAAGGGTTCGTTTTAAATGTTTATGAATTCAGCTTTTTATTTGTAAGAAAGAGAATATGTTGTTTCATCCTTTTAAAGTGACATAGTCTTGCTTTAGTTGGGCTTTTCCTGACCCGCCGAGAAGCTCTCGAGCCACGTCATGCTGGTCGAGTGTGTGTGCTAGTGTTCGGACACGCCGCAGCTGTGTTCACTTTATAAGCTCGCTGCGGTTTGGCCGCAGCTCAGTGGTGAGCCGGGGGATCTGTAAAATGCCTGTTAAAGATGGCATGCTAGTGCCAGGTGTGACTGCATATCGTATCTACAGTATGTCTGAGTTTGCCACTGTTCATGCTTGCAGTACTGTATTTTGGGCTACAGTTTACCTTTATAAGCTGGGGTATTAAACGGCTGCTAACGATTACATGCTTCAGACAGGTGTTGTGCTGGACGAAGCATTTGCGACAGCTGTAAACAGCCATCAGGGATTGGATCCCTGTAATGTAATGAGCTCCTACACGACCGTGTGTGTGTGTGTTTGTGTGTGTGCGTGCATGCGTGCGTGAGACACTGAAAAACAGCAATGCCTGGAATTGCAGGCCTGCTTAAGTGTCTAGTTTCCAATTTGGGCTGCTCCGTTGAATTAAAGAAGAAATCTCCTTGAGAAACATCCAGGATTGACACAAGGGAGTTTGATTAATGCCATCTCAGCTCTCTGAATCATGTGTGGAGATTGTTCAGGATTCTTCTGTGTTGACTCAGTTTTTACCTTATTATTCAAAACTCATACAGGGAGAAGGCTATCATGGATGTCAGGGTGTAACAGTATGGTATCTTGTTGATTAATACGAGGCTCTTAAATTGAATAATTCATCTTATGATGTCTTGAAAATCTGTTCAACATTTTTGCTCTCTGGACTCTAAAACTATTGAGAAAACATCACAGCACTCCATTGACTTACAGCTAAACTGACAACAAAACAAGACAAAGACAAAAAAAAAAAAAACAGAACACGAGACACTTAAAAGACACTAACAAACAAGACATACTGTGTGCTGCGAGTACAGGGAAGTGTGAATTTTTTGACTTGGTACATCCCTTTTAAAAATACGGACTGTATGATAGATAATAGCTGACAATATTTGGATGAGATGGTGGAGCCAGGGGAGATATTGATTGGATCTGACTGAGAATCTGAGGACAGGCTGTGGTAGCCATGCCCAGATATCCTGCTTTATTGTTGACTCTTAGACCTAGTCCACACGTACATACTTATTTTACAAAATTGAGTTTTTAATAATAATTTACTAAATTAACTTTGGGCTTTAGAAAGGAAGCTGTTTTTCAGCTCTTCTGCAGTACCTTGTCTCACTTTTCAGACCTGGAAGTTGAGTCCACTTATGATACTGTTTCTGAAAAAATACCAGTTTCTTGACTAACAGTTACCATAATACAGCAAAGCAAAACAGCCACAAGACATTAGTCAACTATAACAATATGCTCGCTTGCTTTTGCTCTACTTCTACGTGTTTAATCCACAGTGCTAAAAGCAGAATCGGTTAAACACCATGTTGATTTCAAAATGGAGATTTAGGAAATTGGAGTGCCTTAAAAGGGAAATGCAACAAGAATTCAACATCACAGGTTGACAGTTATTTCACCTGTGAAACGCATGCCACAGTTATTGGGTGTTTATTACCTACAGTAAAATCAGGACACGTTTTCACCTGAACTTGTTAAACTCCCCTCCCATTTGGAGGGGTTAGTGGTTCATCACATACTTCCTCCTGGAGTAACCCTTCGGATGCTGAATGTGAACCTTCAAAAGCAGCGTGACAGGGAGGGAATGCTGAGATGGGTTGGCTTGGCTTTTTCTTTTCCCATCAGCACTTTAATAGTTTGAGCTTGGACCAGCAGCCCTGTTTCCATCTGTTCAAGTGAGGTTAATTGAGAAGTGCCACTCTGCCATTTTGTTCCCCCCTGCCCCACATTTTCCTCCTCAGCCTCATTTTGGTGGTGATGTGAAGTTCCCCCTGCTCTCCACTCCCTGGTAACTGCTTACTTTCAGTGTTCCCAGGCTCAGGCTAGTGGCACAGCTCCCAGTTTGGGCTGGGAGACAGAGGGGTTTCTCAGGAGACGGAACACAAATACAGGGATCCAAATAACTTAATCACCAGTGGGGCTATTAGGTCCAGGATCTTAGAGACTTACCCTGGTGTTTGTGTTTGGAGAAGGGCAGTACAGGGGTAGCTGGGGACTGGATGGTCAATGATGGTGTTTGGATAGTCATCACAGCCATGGGTCATGTTAATTTGCGAGAGGTCATGTCAAGATATTTGCTGTTTGGGTTTGCGTGCAAAACTTTGTTTTTCAGTTATCACCTCGTCGACCTTGAGTGGATTGAATCCCATTGGTTATCCTTACAGGAAACGAGCTGTAAAACCGCCCGTTCTTGTTTATTTATTCACTCATTTATTTATTTTTACATATGTATCACCATGTGTTTTGTTTTCGCTTGCCTTTTCTGGGATTTAGACAAAAAACAAATGGCAATTGTTTCATTATCTTTGGCCCTGTCGGCTTTCACGTCTAGAGGCTGCTTGAAAACAGTAGGGATAAGTTGTTGGACTCATGGCTCCAGTGATTGGCACATCTGGGTGAAGCCGTCTGTATTATCACCATTAACTGGGATGGAATGTGGATCAGAGCGTTGATACTCTCGCCACAGTGTGACAGTCAGACACTTTCTTTGTATAACTGCATGCACTGAACCGTGTCGTCCTTACCGTGACGGTTTGGGATGAATTCATGTACCGTTACGTCCCTAATCCAGACGTTGAGCATAAATAGTTCCTGTGTGTTTATGTGCCTCAGATGTGAATCCATTTGTCAAAGCGTGACACACTTCGTAAACACATCCTTCATGACATTGAGAACAGAGGCATGGCGGGTGACCTCTGGACCTCTCAGAGGATGTCAGTGTAAATATTTTCAAGTAGAAGCTTGATCATGTGCACTTAACGGCTCTTTGGGGCAATGTTAAAGCCATGATTTGTTGCAGAGGTGTCTTTAACCATGCGACACATCTTGAACATGTTTATTTATTGTCCTATCACTGTAGTAAAGCAGAGCATCAGAGGCTGCCTGAGGTGTTCTCCCGCGCAGAATAACAAAGTTGACCCTGGCTTTTATGTAGGAGCCCCCCTCCCTTCTTTCAGGCACTTTCTCACTATGCCATCTATCTTTGAGAAGAGGGACACTGGCATGAGAAAAGTAGCCACCAGAAATACCTGTCGAGCCAACTTTGGCCCTTGGTCCCCACTTTGGGAAGCCCTGCTCTACACACTTGTTTGGGTGGTTTCACAGAAAAAGATTTCTCATGAATTAAAAGCCATTTTAACCCTACATCTCATAGATAAACATGATGTCACACTAGTGATTGGAACCTATGATCTACAACCCAACAGGTGGCTCAAGGAGGCATTTCATTGCATTCTTACAATAACCACATGACTCTCCTGTTTGGTGTCAAGTGGACATGACATGGGCGATGACCTATGTCATAACATTATTCTTATGTCTGTGTTTCTATCTTTCTCTCCCCCTCCCTCCAGTCCAAGATGTCCCAGAGGCAGCAACGCATGATAAAGAACCGCGAGTCGGCTACCCTTTCTCGGAAAAAGAAGAAAGAGTATCTGCTTTCGCTGGAAGCTCGCCTGAAAATGGCGTTGTCTGAGAATCAGGCACTCAAGTGTGAGAATGGCAACCTCAAGAAACAGCTGGAGGACATGCTGAGTGAGGTGAGCGGCTTGAAGCAGCAGCTCTGCTAGTGCATCCACACAGTCTAAAGAGAGCAAGCCTAGAGAATGGTCCTTCATTGATTACTCATATATCTGTGATATGTAGTTTGAGATAAAAATGTGATGTGACAACTTTCTTTTCCTGCAGAACTCAGTACTAACTGCAAAGGCCCCCAAGAGGAGAGCCGTGTGTCTCATGGTGGTGCTGGTGTTCCTCATGCTCAACGTTGGACCAATGAGGTGAGCATATGACACATAATGTATGACTATGGATCTGATGCAGATATTTTGGATGGAGGAAGGTCCCTGGAAACTGTAACATGTTGTGGATGCAGAAGAGTTTAAGTTCTGGAGGCAAACAAATGGGAAGCCTCATGACTCATTGTGGGAACTTCGCCTCTCATGTAAGACATTACGCAAAAATGTTTATTGAAAACATGCAGACAGTGCAGAACATTTCCCATTGAAGCAATATGTTCACACAAACCTGCTTCACCGAGATTCAGACAAAGTTAATTAACACATTGGAAAAGAATGAGTCAACATCAGCTTATGTTTTTAGGCCAAAGGTTGAGCTAAGGCTTGTTTGTGTATCACATGAATTCACAACGATCACCCTTTAAAGCTTTGAGCAAAATATAGCGAATTCAACAATCGCGTGGTACAGTCCAGAATAATGTCGTCCAGTAATGCACATACTGTACAAGAGCTGATGTAGTTGGTAAAGAAGTGGACGATTGATATCTCATCTGGGCCAAGTGGCTCTTGTGTGTATATTCCATCCCTCTGTTGTTGCTGCCAGAGTTTATAGGAGTTGGTGACTAATGAGCGAATAAGTCTCTAGACAACCTGATGGGTTAGGCGGAAAGTAAACATTTACCATTTGCAAATGCAAAAAGAAAATCATTTCAGGCTCCAAAAGAAGTATAAGACATTTGTTTGTGGTAGTTTTTCTCGTCTCTGCTTGTAATATTAACAACGATGACAAATTAAGATGAGTTATGTAAAATTACGCAGGGGAAAGAGCGCCGATTCCACCCATTTAGCAGATGGAGACATTGTGTAAGCTCCCAATCCACCTCCAACAGTAATGATGAATTCTCTGTTCTCACGTTATAAAAATGTTTGTTTTCTCCCGAGAATATTTTTCTCCTCAAATATGTGAGCATCTATTTGTCAGATTTGTTTGCTTTGAAAGTCTGAATGTGCTCCGTGCTGGGAATGTGTTCAGTCTTTATCTCTAGAGCTTTAACATGAAAAACATTTCCTGGGACCCATAAATGAGTTTGCTTTCGCGACTCGAGTGGTTTTCACAGTGGCTAAAGGCTGTGTGAGTCTGTACCTGTGCTCACATCTGTGCGTTTTGTGTCAGGGCTCTCCTGTGGAATGCGAAATATGCCTTCTTTTGAGGTTGGATCCCTTTGAAATGAAAATGCCACCCAGTGTAGTAATACCATTGAAAGAGACTGTGTGTATTTTTGCTTGTGTGTGTGCCTCGGCGTGCTTTGGGTTATACAGTCTAGATCAGAGTTCAGATTCTGCTTGTGGCTAAAAAACGAAAATCCCTGCTGTGCGCAGGATGTGGGAAACATGGAATTTGGCGGCTGTTTCAGTCCATATCTAGTTCTTCTTTTCCTGATTTGTCCTAATTTGACCTCACCTGTCTTCCTTCCTCACCTGTCCTCTCTTTCATCAGTCTGTTTCAGGGCGGCTCCAAGCATGAAGTTTATTCCGCACAGCCCGGCGGCAGACACCTGTTGGGTTTCTCCTCAGAGCCAGAAACAGCCATGATGGGCTCTGATCCCCTCAGCAGTGGCCCCTCTGAGATTGCCGACAGGTAATGAGCTCAACGCCCCACCCCTGACACCTTTCACAACACGACACCATGTCAGCGGACCAGGATGCACCTGTGCCGGGGCTGAGTCCAAAATCGTACAGCTCATTACGCCACATGTAAACATGTGCGCCAGCCAGTGACCAACTCTGTCCAAACGTCTAACTTTAAAATGCCTCCAGGCCTCTGACTAGTCAGCCAGCAGTTGTGCTTGAGTAACAAGGTGGGAAATTGGGGTCAGGCCTTGTTTGACATTGCCAGTAACAGTTTATTATTCTAAAGGTTTATATATTTTTCTTTCTTTTTTTAAATGCAATAGAGCCCCAGCAGTCTCATTTGTAAATTGCACAAATAACATTCTTGTTTGGTACATTACCTGGAACCCCATGTCCTGAAAATGATGTTTTGCAAGGTGGTCAGAATGTCCAACGTCTGCGTGGCATTGCCAGCCTGTGCTTTCTCAGATCTCTGTGTAGGGTATGTTACATGTTAATGCATACCATTCAGCTCCAGTATCAGGTTTCCCCACCAGCATACAGCCAACGCAGGCAGGAAGGAACACATTAGCCTTTACAAAAGGGGTGACAGCACCAAACGCAGCAGAGGGGAGGATGACGGGGGAGATATGCAACCTAATCTTCGGGTCCCACTGAACAGGAAGGTGTGTGCGGGAAGGTTAATACGGGCCCCTCGGTCAGACTTATGATGAGGCCCCTGCGGTCTGACATGTTGTCTCACCGTACCATTTTCAGAGCATTTGGAGACGGGAGTGCGAGGCGTAGTCGATGTGTCGGCTCTGATCAGGGGGGCCCAGGGGAGGTATTACCTCGGTGGCAGACGTTTTGGTAACAAGCGCCCTGCAGGTGGGCACTGACTGTGGACAGTCTACATCATCACCCTGAGGAACATAATCATTCATTCACTGAGGTCTAACAGATGTAATTAAAGTCACAGTAACGTCTGAGGAGGAAGTCATTCACTGCACTGTGCTGCTAATCCATAATGTTCACAATGCTCGCGGTGACCCTGACTGTTGGACTGTTGTTTTCATCTGTCATAATCAGACTGGATTTGAACCAGCAATTTGAACCGGTAATGCTCTCTTCTCCGTAGCATGTTCGATCATTCTGAGCAGCTTGTAGACATATCGCTTCGGAATCTCTGCTTTTCCCTTTTCAGTGTTAAGCATTCAGCAACTGCAGCTCTACCACCTCTGCACATGTCACATATCAAGAATTTGAATCAATAAAACGCATTAGTAACCCGTGAAATTCAACAACTGAAGCCCCGCTGAGTTTTCTTTTGGTGCCGTTTTTCTTCCCGTTACTCAATACTGGGTGTTTCACCTCTGTCAGTAGGCAAGCAGCCATTTTGGCTCTCAGATTGCATTCAAAGCATATTCCCAACATGTGGAAAATATTTTTAACAGATATTACTCACTTAACATTGATTTGAGATCATCTGAACAGCCTTGTAAAGTTATCAGTTTCCTGCTTGTTTAACACTCTCTGTCTGCTTTTTCTTGCTTGTTGTAGCGCTGAGGATAAGGCCCTGATAGTGGTGAAGGACCCCATCTTCCTCAGACCATCTCCTCCCTGCCAGCCTCCTGTAAACAGGACCAAGTGCTTAGAGTAAGTTATGAAACATGCTTTTCTCCTTTCGCACAGATTACTCAGATCCTAGCTTATATGTATAAAAAACAAACATATATATATATATATATACATACGTTGATTGGCAGGTTGGCCCATGAGCTGAGGGGTTGGGTCCACCGTCATGAAGTGCAGCAGACCAAATCCAGGCGCATGAGTAACAGCAATCACAAACCCACCAGGACCATTCTGGTAAGTCCCAGCAGCGTGTTCTGGAAAACAGGAAAACACGTCTAATGGGCCGTGCAGAAAAAGAATGCGATGTTCAGTTTTTGCAGTAAAGCTTACAAACTAAACACATGAATTTAGGTCATTAATTTCAGCAGAAAGGGATTTTTGGCAAACCCAAAGCCTCTCTTTCACCACTGTTTCACTTCCCCTCACACCTTCCCCTTTTTCTGCCTCTCATTTCTCTTTATTGGGCCGAGTTTAATCCGGCAGCCCTGAGAAAGTAAACACAACACTTAGAGGGGGGCTGTAGGATTAGTGCCCCCTGCTCCTTTTTTCCATAATCTTTTTCAAAATCTGTCAGAGTCAGTCTAATCCTCTCAGAGATGCCCAGTTTGTATATACCCATTCTTCATTTCACTTTAAATAGAAGTGTGGATTTGTTTATTTCTCACCTGTATTGAGCCTTTTCAGCCGTACCGACACACAAGCCCTCCCATTATTTCAACATATGGAACCTTACAATGCTGATCGTTGTAAACTGTAGGACAGGAATGTGGGTGCCATGTTTTGGAATGATGTTCAGTTATAATGTTTTGAGTGGAGCCTGTATTTATGCGTCAGATGTAGTTGCCAAGAGTTTATCCTGCTCTCTCTAATGGTTAGTTGAAGCGAATATAAAGAGATTATAGCTAATTCTCTCTCATTTCTTCCCAACAGAAAACAGAGAATAAGGAGGCTGAGAGTGCCCAGATTGTGACCGTCCAGTACACAGATACTGCAGAGGAAAAGTGAGTAAAGGCCTGTCGCAATGTATTTGTCTCAGACTCGCACAAGTAAATTATTTTTAAAGGTTTCAATTTGTTTCTCACAAACAATTCCCATTCGATTTTAAAAGCTGCATTGAGCTTTTTTTTGACAGCTAAATGGCAGAACACTGTGTAGATTTCAGAACAAACACACTGTCACGACTACTTGTGTGGTAAAACAATAACGTGTTGTAAACTAAAATCGTGAGCTGTAATCTGTTTAGAGCTGCGGACGGGAGTGTTTGTAAGCAGATCAACACAAATAGATTGTGTAAAGCAAGTGTAGACATAACAATACATCACAATATAACAATACATAAAATATACGGTTTATGTTTTATTGTTGCAAAATTGTGTTTGACCAGACTGGGTCCTGAAATGGAACTTATAACATTATGGTTTCTATTGCAACAATTTTGCTGTTTGCCAGCTTTTCGAGTTTTTACAATCTGATCGATTTATTATGCAGTGATTTTAAAGCATGAACTTTGTACACTGCTGCTGAGGTTTGGCAGCCAATAAGAGCCTTTTTTATACTGGAGTGCACTGTGTAGTTTCGATCAGACAGATGGAGCGAATAGTTTTTTGGACACTTACAGTTTTTTTTCCAAGTTGTAAGTCTAGAAGGCTATGAAACGTCCAACGCTGCAGGACAAAGGAAGGGAAATAAGTTTCAGCAGTTGACCTCTGCAAGGCCACCGTTTAGCCTGAATTTGAATTTAAAAGTTGCCATTTCAAGCATGACACCTTGTACCAAGGTCCCAGAGAGATCATAGGTTACCCTACACTACACAGTAGTTTTTTTTGTTTTTGTTTTTATCCTTGTGTCTGTGATTGCCCTTTACATCACATGACATGCAGCTTCCTCCTATCAAATAATCTTATTGTTTTGATAAAAATCTGATATTAAGACTGTTAAAAGTTTTATGTAACAACTTGTGGCAATTCAATTGTATTAATCACTTTTTTTTCATATTTGATGAGACCTTCCCTGTCTCTGTCGGTTACCTAAACAAGTCTAAGGATGATTTGTTTAAGTTGTTTAATGCTGCTGGACCGTGGATTTCCTTGTGAAGGACTGCCTCAGTCTAAATGATGTGACCCCCTGCATGTTCTCGACTGCCTCGTTCTATCACAACAGCAAAGTTCCACAGCGCTCCTTTTTAAATAATTTTATTTGCATGATTCACATTCGTTATCAGCACTCGACCAACCCTAACCTAACCCAAACCCTAAACAACCATATTGATTGAATCTGTCTTTCTCCAGATTCCTGAAAATGTTTCTGTGTTTTCCCCCATATTTGTCTGTAACCGTGTTACTCTTTATCAACAGGAATCTTGGCAATGAGCTGCAGGTATACTACGCACCTCATCACACCTACAGCGACTTCTTTGATGAGATCAATCGTCGTGGCGATACTTTCTACGTCGTGTCTTTTCGAAGGGTAAGTCCGGTCCTTCACAATGACTTGAAAGGGGAAATGGGCGCCGGCTTGCACACAGTGTCTGACGCACGGCTGAAATGGTTCACATAAAGTAGAATTAAAGGGGTTTTCAATCGAAGTTTTTCACAGCTCAACACTGATTTCATTGCATTTGTGTCCGTCACGTGAGATTTCCTTCTCCCAAGCTGGCCTTTAGAAAGTGACAACTTAATTACATGAAACGTAACCTATGAGTCATTAACTATATTTAATAAGTGTGTGGATTTGAGAGAAAAGTGCAGGGTGGGGGAGGGGGTGGCTTCTACACGCCTAAGGGTGTAACTACCCCTTTTCAGTCCAGTTTCCTTGGTTCATTTGCAATCATCAAGACCATGTTTTAGATCTTAGGGCATGAGACCAGATGTCACTGTTCATCAACTTGGTCTTTATTCATTTGACAGTTTTTCCACATTCAAGACTCTGAACCTGTTTTTACTTTCCCCTTTTCATATGATTGATCTTGGACATCATGCTCAGAGAGAGTTATTTGATTAGTTTGGGTTTGTGTCTTTGAGTGCTTTCCTTTCTTTTCAAAATATATATTTATGGAGCCCCTAATCTTGCGTCCTTTCATTCTTAAGATCTAAGCAAACAAAAATGAAATGAATATGCTGTGTGGGGGGAAACACATTACAGTTGTGTTTTATTATGATAGGAAGCATCTGCTCCGTCTTCATCAGCTGTGCCAAACAACACTTATTTACCTCCTCTGAAATGAAGATATGTTTTTTACTAAAAACACATTTGGTCCCTGTTCCAAGTGTATATGACACTCGGCACCTTAGGACACTCTGGGTGACGTTAAGCCCTTAAATCCTCAGGATTACTCAGTGGGGTGGGAGTTTTGAAGCATGTGGTCAAAGATCAGGACCTCTTGTCACCAAGCAAGTCACAAAAGTTTGGCTCTGAGTTGGCATGGTGACAGCACTGACAATGGTAACAATGGTGTACCTGAATAGGGGGGCCTCTACAGGTCAAGTAGCAGTCCTTCAATTTCTAGTGGCTTTGTGTTGCATGAGCTGTGGGTGTTATAGTTAAAATAAAAGTAACACCATGCTGTGTATCTTGGAAAACCCCTCAGTGACGCTTCAACTCTTAATCAGGCACAGTTAAACAAAATATTAAATGGTCCTTCCTGAGCTCAGATTCTCAGTGACCTGTTCGGACCAAATATTTATTCATAATGAGTTATTAATGAGTCATAATTAAGCTTTTATTCATGTTATTTTTACTTTAAAGTTTTGATTATTTGGATATTTGCTTTATAAATGCTAGAAAAAAAGTGGAAAATGATTATCCAGCCCAAGTGAATGTCCTCTAATTGCTTATTTTGTCTGACTTTCCATTTTACAAAAACTTAAAGCTATGAGACAAAAAATTGAGAATCCAAAAAACTTTTTTACAGCTTTTTTGCTGTAAAAAATATGTCATAAAGGATGACTCATCAAAATCATTGCTTTTCAATGATTAATCGATTAATTGTTTCAGCTCCATAAAGATGTATTCATTTTTGTGGCTTCCAATTCTTTTCCTCTCATTTTACTCATACCAGACTAAAGGAAAATACCCTAAGTACCCCTGCTTTGTTCAGGGGTGATTTTTGGAATATTAATTTAAGTGCTTAAGTGAATTAAATATATTCTTGATAAGAAATAACGGTCACAGTAGCCTAAAAAAGATTCCTTGTTGGATCTTACAGAAACAATACAAGAAGCAATAAATAGTAAAAGACATAGAGCATAGATGGTAGGCCTGTAACTCAGCGTGGGCTTTTTATTTCAGACATTTGTTGCACAGACCTTTGTCAGCTTTTCCCAGTTAGTTTATTTGCCTATATTTTGTTTCCTGGGTTTCAGGGTGTGTGTGTTTTTGTGTGTGTGTCGACAAAAGCGGGTGTGTGCTTTTGTTTTTTTGTTCCAGTCGCTTATTACAAGACTGCCAAAGCTCTGGATTAAATTTGGAATTTGTTTAGACTTTAAATCAGATCACTACCAAATTTGACTTTTGTCCCTCCTGGCAAAAAATGTTTAATCTCTGTTCCCGTCCTCGCCAGCACTTGAGTTCATTCTCTGCAGTTTGTCAGAGATGGCCATGCTCCGGTCAAGTCCTCGACAGATACATTACCACCTGTGGTTTTTGTTTAAGTGTGAAATGAGGTGAGGCGATGGAAAACATAACAAGAGCAAAATATGGAACGGCTCTTACTCTTCCATCATTTTGCGGTCTTGCCTCGCCTCTCGTGTTGTTTTAGCACCTGTGGCTTTATGCAAGTCTGCATTGAGGTGAGGTGGTGGAAACATTGGCAGCTTTCACTCTGGACCATTTCCAATGAGGTTCAAGGAAAATTCACCTGTTGTCATGGCAGCTGCAGCTGTTGTGTCAGCTTGTCAAGCTCGGCGGTACCCTGATGATGAGCAGTCAGGTGATTGGTGTTTTCCTGCCACTCTCCAAACAAAGTCAAGGCACCCTGTCATTCATTTTCTGCATCCAAAACTCCCTTTGGTGGCTTTTAGCTTGTCGTTGATGCCTTGCAGCTCCATGACCTTATACTAGACCGAACCCTTTATTCAAGCTTACTTCTTAGCTGCCATTACATCATTTTGGTCTCATATAGGACTCCGAAACTTTAAAGGCATTTACAAGAACATACAAATGCCTTCCGTGTATGTTCTGTCTTTCTCAAAATCCACATCGGTATGTATCTCCTCATATCTCACAACAGTTCCAAGTTGCTCCTTCCTATCATCTCACTGTAATCCTTTTTCCCAACCTCAGACCGTACTCCCATCTGTCATCACCTTAACGCAACTCATTTTTCATTTCGCCCAGACTGGGATTTACAAGCCAAGTTAGCAAGTTTTCAGTTGGTCTCCTGGTAGTTGGAAAGCCACAAATAAGCTCCAGTCTTGCAGCTGATGGAAACCAAATCATGGGTGATTTTTCTTCCCATCAATTTTACAAACTATAGCTATTGACTGAACTCAGCCAGTTGCTGTGCGGCCTCCAGCAGTCATGTAGGGAAGTCCATAATTGTTTTGCAATGAGGCTTCATATACGAAGTCCAGGTAACATCTGTAATGTGGTATTCCAGAGATATTTGTATTTAAACTTAAGTTAACTAATAATAAGACACATTTATTTGTAAATTATGAGAATTAAAAATAAATTAGATCAGCCTTTAAAGGTGCTATTTGTAAGAAAAGTCGATTTTTGAGTCTCACTCAACTCAACTCATCAAATATTGACACTCTGGGATTGTAGGATGGGTCGACTGCCATCCCAAAGTGCCACATTTTGATGAGTTGGGAGACACAAATAGTCCTTATTTGGAGAGTTCAATAGAGACTCAAAATCAACTTTACAAATGGGACCTTTAAAAATCCCCTATTATTTGACTTGTAATGTACTACTCGGACTGTAACACAAGTTCCATTATGGCTCTGGAATGAGCTCTACTAAGTTTGAAAACGTAACCATGATGATGTCAGAAGTGTTATCCAAAGGGTTTGGGCTTGAGAATTTTATAAGAGAAAGCCTTCCTCCCAAACTGAGGAGTTTGTAATGACTATGTCTTTATAGAGTTGTATTGAAACATTTCTGAAGATTGACCCGTCCTAGGAACTAAATATTGGGACATCTCAGCCTCTATTGCTTCAATTTTGACCATTCTGTCGTTCAGTGTCTCCTGCAAGTCCCACAACTTTATGGAAGCGCAATGATACAGGACATTTATGGAGTGTCCCTTTTTAATTGTGCTCTGGTTCTCTGGTTCTTCTGATATACCATCTCAATTTTAATTTCCTTGAAGTTATTTTTAGGAATCTTTTTTGATTCATAATTTCCGTTTTACCTTGCAAGGCAGATGGAATCAATCAATCTGGAGCATTAGATTAATTTCCTCTGTTAATTCTGGCTCATGCAGCTTTCATTCATTGGTTGTGGTATGTGGGCTACTTGAGATGTGAGTGTGTCACATGTGTGTTTGCACATTAGCATTCCTCTCCACCGCAGCTCCTTCTGAGAGGATGTGCTCAGATTAAAACCTCACCTCTCATTGTCTAATGAGTTGCACAAAAGCTATTTTAATAGTTATTGAACTGAAGTACTTTTTCTGATTAATGCAATTTTGATCTCAGACTTCTGGTGGATTAACAACTGGATTAGTGCCTCAAGGGCCTAAAATGACAGTATTTAAAAGTGAGCGTGGTTTCAGCGGTTTAGTTGATGAGACGAAGCTCGAAAAAAGTTCTCAATGTGAAGAATTTTGTGACTAGAAAAGGCCCTGATGGAAATAATTGCTTCATCCTTGGGCCTTTTAGCCTCCCAGATGACTATTGCATCATTGATCACTTGTTGTTGTGAGTTGTTAATGTAAGTCTGTCAGTAGGTCTTGTCCTCAGAGTATAAACGCCACGATCAACAGCTGCTTTCATCCAACCATTTTATTTGCTTCCAAATGAATATATAAATGTATTTTCCTCCTCTCTTTGTGTCCAGGATCATCTTCTACTTCCTGCCACCAGCCACAACAAAGGAAGTCGACCCAAGATGTCTGTGGTGTTGCCAGCCATGAACATAAATGGTATGTACTGCAGCACAGACACAGCAGTTGGGGAGTTCGGTCACTCAACACAATGCAGCAGATGAGAGGCGAGCTGGGTGCACATTCAGAAACACGTCTCCCCACAAGAATGCATTACTTGTGACCTAAGAAACTTCTAGGACCAAAATAGAGCACTTTTTGCTTTTTAAGCCTTTTAAGGTGATGCTGATTCTTTTTTCCAAAATCTACCTTCATGGATTGAGAGCATGTGTTGCCTGTTTAACTTAGATTAACATGTCTTTATAGTTTTTCTTTGCCAAAAACTGTCTTTGACATCTTGTTAGTTGAAGGTCTTTGCTCGCTCCCTCCCTGCCGCCCTCCCTCCCTCTGAACTCTTTGTGCTCTCTGTCATGTCCTTCAGCCTCTGATTATACTCTGTTGCATTTAGAAAAGCTGTCTGTACAGCCACTGACCAAACCACACACAGACACAAATAATTACCTTTTTCAATATGGTAATTTCCTTCTGATCTTGATCTTTTTTCCCCATATATTTTGTGTATGTCACCACGTCACTGAATACCTGCAATGCTTGAACTGTCTGCTTTGCATCCATCAACTATAAAGTACACGACAATGGCAGTAGGGTGATGGTTAGGTTTAAGTTAACCCTAACAAGTGCAAGAGGTTTCATTTGTAAAAACCATCCAAGCCATTATCATCTAGATCGGTACTTGTATTAAGGAAAGTAATGATGTGCACAGCAGTGTGTCCACAAAAATCTCTTTCCTTTACATATTTAGTGAAAGTACTAACATTCAACTCAACAATATTGTGGCAATATCGCTATTGAGCTATTTGGTCAAAAATATCGTCCGAGGAGATTTCAAAATACAGAGATATACATTGTTTTGTGATATAGAAAAGTAAAGTTTCTTTATTGTTTTAAAGCCAAGTCTCCCAGCCCTACATGCCAAGTAGGAGTAGTTTAGCTAAGAAGTAATTTACGTAGAATTATTAATCCAGACATGTAGGATTTTTGGTCCTTAAACACTTGGGGAAATGTAAGCACTTTGGTTTGCCGCATAAATGTTTATATCATCGTTTCACATGACGGCTGCATGCAAGTGATGAAAAGTCAAATTATAGGTCCTCTTCAGATTATAGAGCAGGAACATGGCTCATTTAGACTGCTTCATTTCCTCCTAAAGAAAACAATTGCTGTCCACAGCTGGTAATAGTGGGTGGCAATCAGAGTGCACTTGTTTTTTTGGTTGGGGGGGGGTCCGCCAGCCCATTTGAGAAGCAATCACCCGTTTATTTGACCACCTGCCCTCGAAAACAGACCCATCCCAAACATTTTAACACTGGTACACATGAGATACGCCTCAGTATGTGAGCACTTTGTTGGCAAAACTCTTGGAATTTGATTGGCGCATTTGTTGCCAAATTGTTTTTTTATGAATAATTTAAGCGTACACATGTTTTTGATTTCCATGAGCTCATCATAGCTTTGCTCCATGGTCTTTGGATCTGCTGGATCATCGATGGAGAATGTCAAAGTCAGGTCATCTGGGTTTTCAGTGGAAAGAAGTCTTTTGTCCAAATACTGCAGGCTTAATTGTCAGGTGGCTTGATTTTCACCAAGCCTGCAGGACAGTGATATGAAAGGAAACCTACCCCAGAGTGTTTGTATAGGGTGTGAGCAATTAGGAAGACAGCCTGTTGTTGTTGGCTGTCAACCCGGCATTTTTATCCGCAATCTCCTGGTTCTTCAGTTATCTCCCCGTCTTGTCTGTGGCAAAGCACCAGCAACAGATTTGATTAGTGATTCAGCCAGTTTGAGAGGAGTGAGTCAGTGGAATATGAGCCTCTTACTCAGCAGGGAAGACATGGCCATTGGGAAATAACCTCTTTTTTTCTGAAAGGGCGGTGTTTGAGATGAAGACTGATGAAGGTAAACATTGTTCTTGGTTGGTCTTGTCACAGAGGAATGTTGAGGTCCGTGCCGGTCGGATGGCCCATTGAAATAGCGGTAAATAATGAAATCCAAGACCTCCTTTTCAGCTAATTGTTGAAATGGGCAAACAAAGGTGGCATTCAGAGAGAGATAGCAGGTCTGGAAAGATTCGTGTTACCTCAAGAAAAGGGGTCTTCAATTTGCATGATCTGTCATGGATGCCTGCAGTTGGCCACTAATTCAAAACCAAAAGTCTCTTGCTTGTTCCAGCCGTTCGTGTGGTTGCATCTAATGTGCCGGCTGGATCATGTGGTCTCTTTGAGAGAAACGACTAACACCAGTTTTATGTTGGCACAGATGCATGATTCAGTGGAGATACAGTAGCTTCAGTCTCAGTTCGTTCAGTTCCTTGTTGACCTGACAGCAGGGACTGCAGTTAAAATCCAAGCCAACAGAGGCTGACATAGAAAGAGGTCGGTGGTAATCCTGGTCCCCCCTCCTTCAACATGTAAAGCACCATGTGTCGCCCAGATGACAGTCTTCAAGTAGCATTTCAGATTTATGTTGTCTTTTGTTTGAAACTTTGAAGTGATTAAGTGTAAATGTGAATATTTAGCTGGGTGAGACCCTTAGAAAAGCAGCACTGTCTTCTTTGTGGAACATGATTGCTCTGTAGTGGAGGATAATTCTTTCCAGCTTTCTTTTGCTGCTCTGCTTTTAGGAATGCCTTCCTTCTCCAGTGACTAAATGGTTTTCATCTGGAGGAGGTGGATAGACTGTTAATCTGGAGTGAACGTTTGGTCTGTCTTGGTCAATAACTGAATATCGGAGATTGAAACTTTGATGTAAGCCGTCTTCTGTTTCTGTCTCGCTGCGTGTCCACGGTTCAGGGCTTCTGTTAAAGTTACTTGACCTTGACGTCCTTGATTTTCTCTGAAAACGTATCTGGCTGAGCAGTGGCTCCTCGTAAGGACTGAACGGTGTGTTTATTCAGTCATCCTCTGAGTTTGAAAGTAGCTCGATCAAGTGGAAGTGACATGTTTGGAGGAGAGGAATGTTTTGGGGATGACATCATTTACAGGTGGATCGACCGCGTGGACGTACTGCAGTCTATTTTTACTTCTCTGAGATTGTACATGTGCACTGCAGCTAACAGGCAGCTTTCACTGGGGTTTCAAGTTAGAGAAGGAGGTGGGGGGTCAGATTTTCCAACTCCTCTAATCTAAACAAACATCCCCACCAGTCCTCTGACAAGGAGTGTACTCTTACCAACCCAAATGTTTAACCCTTTCCATCCTTGCCAAAATAAGCTACCACTAGTGATTCTTTGCCTTTATGACTTGTCTACATGGAAAGCTAGGGATCAGCCATGCTAGCTGCTAGCTTGCAGTGTCAAACGTTGGTCCACCATTTTGGTAGGGATTGAAAAATCTCAACTATTCGATTGATTGCAGTAAAACGTTGCACGGAAATTCGTGGTCCCCAGATGATGAATCTTAGTGACTTTGATGATCCCATGACTTTTCCTTCTACTACCAAAATGAGGTTGATACTTTTGTTTTTTAGTGAGTGGATTCCGGTGATATTTAGTCTCTGCTCAGGTTTTAATAACTTTACATTTTTGCTTGTACTTGGCTTTATCACCAAATACCTGCAAAACTACAGCCTTCCTTTTTTTGTTTTTTATTAACTCATTAATGTTAGAATGCTAACATGCTAAACTGAGATGTTTGATATGTAAGGAAATATACTGTAACTGCTAAAAAACAGCATGTTAGCATTATCACTGTGAGCATGTTAGCATGCAGATGTTAGTATGGCTGCTGACTCTTTTAGTCTTCTCTGAGATTCCTGACTAATTTTGTCATGGTGAAATACTGTTTTGTTATTCAACATTGGCTTGTGCCTTTTATCACAGAGAATGCCAGTCATTCATATAAAAATGTAAATAACAGATGAGCATATTGGCAGAATTTTCTGAATGAATATCCTCTGAAAATTGGCTGGATTTTTAGCTTATGTGAATATTAAAGTTTCATGGACATCCTGTTGGACCCGCACTTACTTTTACTGACTCAAATCATGTCCTGTGATTTTGTGATTATACTTGCTGATGAATTGCTTCCTTTCTGATATTAACAAAAGCTTCCCTCATGGACTCTTCAGAGTCCGTGCCAGTCTGGCAGCCAGTGTCCTCCCGAGATGCAATCTCGGGTTACCTCAGATACGTCATTGCCAGAAATTAGGGCTTTATCAGCACACACCAGCTCACTGTGTCGCTGAGTCTTTCTGGAACATCTCCAGATGGCACTAGTAAAAGGGGGATGGAGACCACGCAGCGCAGGATGGTAGATTTGGCGGCTTCTTCAAAGACCTGCTGTTTGGAAGTTGGACCTTGTGTCTGTGCGTTTCCTGTTTCACTGTTCAGGCTGCTGCTCAAGCAGTTGGCTGAGTAGAATTTAGACATTTTGGTAATTTGGTGAAAGGTGGATGTAATCAGTGTGGAGAATTAAATTTGAGTCTTCAATTTGGTTAATTTCATGATAATTGTGGGGTACAGTATCTCATTAAGGAGCAACAAAAGCAAACTCTCAAAATAAAGAGGTAACAAACCTGAATAAATTATTTAGTTTTTTTGTTTTTTTTTTTTTTTTTTACAAGATTTTAACATAACATTGACATATCATTGCCTGACGTATCAAACTGTGTAGTTGTGTGAAATAAAAACAAAACAATAGGCTGAAAGACACTAAATCACTCTATAGGGGTGAGGGGAGCTATGACCGAAAGAATGAGATCACGGGTACAAGCGGCCGAAATGGGTTTTCTCCGCAGGGTGGCTGGGGTCTCCCTTAGAGAGGGTGAGAAGCTCAGCCATCCGGGAGGGACTCGGAGTAGAGCCGCTGCTCCTCTGCGTGGAAAGGAGCCAGTTGAGGTGGTTCGGGCATCTGATGAGGAAGCCACCAGGGCGCCTTCCTAGGGAGGTGTTCTTGGCACGTTCAACTGGCAGGAGACCTAGGGGTAGACCCAGGACCAGGTGGAGGGATCATATCTCTTCTCTGGCCTGGGAGCGCCTGGGGATTCCCCAGTCAGAGTCAGCCGACGTCGCCGGGGGAAAGGGAAGTCTGGGGCCCGCTGCTGAAGCTGCTGCCCCTGCGACCCGAGCGGATGACAATGGATGGATGGATGGTTATCACTACGAGCTACAAGACGTCATATGAACCATTAACATAGAATATTACTTAGTGCAGCTGTAAAATTTATGAGACATGAATTAAATTGTATTATTTATTATTTATTTTAAAATGCCTTAATGCAGTGGTAAACTAAGTACATGGGGAAAAATAGTAATAACATGGGAAAAACGTGAAAATAGCTCACTGGAGGGGTGAGCAGAAGGTATGAAGGCCGTAATACGAAGCAGTGTAAGTTAGGATACAGAGCCTGAAAAAATGCAAAAGAGAAAAACAACAGTCCTTTTAAAGCTAACTTCTTTTAATCACTAACAAACTCTTCACCCTCAAACCCACATGTATTTCTTCACTACCAAAGTATGCCGCCTCCTGCCCATTTCTGCATCCATATGGCTTCCTGCTTTCTTCTTCCATGCTCACTTTTTTAGTCAAATCTTTTATACCTCGTAACCCTAATTTACAGGGATTTCCATTTCATTCATCCTCCTCGTGTGTTTTGCATCTGCATTATGCATGTGACACGTTTCCACTCTGTGCTGCCGATCAGTTGGACTTCTGTTTATTATTGGATTGAAATTTGCTAAGTGGTGGTAATGTCAGAGTAGTTTATTCTGAACTGAAGAGAATCCACAGGCTTGACTGTGCAGCAATGACAGAACCTTGAACTAGGCAGCTGCGATCTCATCAAGCGATATGGAGATACACGAAAATAACATTCCCAGCTCTGCTTCAGGCAGAAGCCTAATTCTAGATTGATGTAGCGTGACAGAGAGCAAAATCTGAACCCAGAGGATGATTTCCAGAGATGTCTGCTCAAACACTAAAGCCATTTGAGTAGTTCCAGTTTAACTGCAGGTGCAAAAGAGGAAGTTCAGCAGCAGATGAGGTCATACTCAGCATTGTGTCTCCCAGCCATATAATGACATGAACATCCATGGAGTCTTCGGGCTGCCGAGTGTGCTATTGTGTCGTGGCCATACAGTACGATCTGATAAACTCTTAACTGCCTCTGAAGTATCAGTCTGTGGAAATCCTGAAGAAGGGCAGAAACGGCTGATGTGTTGCACAGGTGTCTGGAAAAAGACTGCAGCTTTTAAACAACTCGCAGTGCTCTCAGGCATTTTAAAGACGCCTACAGGTCCATTTTTGGGTCATATACGAGTGCACTAAAACTGACTGAGGCGCGTTTGTCTTGTGCACTCCATATGGGGAATGTTGTTATCATCTCCACTCTCTTGCTGACATACAAAGGAAGCCCAGAGTCTTTAAGTTGTCTGTTAATGTAAATACACCAGAGATCCCTCAGCATACCATCAAGAGCTTTTTCTAGCAAAGAACTTTACAAGCTTGTCCACTTTAGAGGATGTTCTTCCCCTAAGCTGAGCAAAGTTAAGTCTGTGGGAGACCACAGACCATGAACCACACAGCGTCTTGTCCAGTCCAGTCCAGCATCTTGTTCCAAACTTAAACTTCCGAAGATGAAGCCAGAATAAATACTTTTTTTCACTCAAACCTCTGGATGACCTTTTGAAAATGTATTCATCTTTGATAATGACCTTTTGTGTGTATCATTTTACTATACACCATCTGCGGTCTGTTGCAGTCTCTGGGTTTTTTTTTTTTGTCAAACACAATAGCCTGACTCATCAACATTGATCACTTTCTGTCCCTCAATCCTGCCCAAGTTTCTTCTTTTCTTCTCTGAACTCAGCGAGAAGCCTGACTCATCATCAGTGATCTCTCTCTTTCTCTTTTTCTCTCTCCAATACTCTTGCCAGAGTCCTTCTTTTTTTTTTTTATTTTCTTTTTTTTTTTTTTTTTATTTCTTCTCAAATTTGCATGTCCTGCTCTTGTTTAGAGCTGTTTTGTTTATCTCCATGAAGGAGAACTCCAGTAAGTGACTCACCTCTAGACTCCATCTGTTCTCAGCCCCCCCAGCTGCCTCAAACAATACTCCTTGACACTCCCAAAATACTCTGTCAAGTCTTTCTGCAACAAATACTACAAAAAGCCTGAAGCATTAATGAAGATTAATACACTTTGGTAACCTCTATATGTGTGTTGAGATGGTTAAAGCTTTAGCCGGTATATAAATCCATAGGCAAATACATAAATGATTCAATCTACAATATAACCCAACCAATATATATCAGTTGGTCGTTGTTATGGTTGATATCGGCTGATATGAAAACTTTTTGGTCAAGTAGGCAATCAAGTGCAGAAAACTAAAAATTCAGCTTAGTTCACCGATCAAGTTAAACTGTGAAATATTCTGCCTTCATTCCATATTTTTGTGTTTCATAACAAAATTTGAGGGATTGCTGCAAAAAACGTGTGTATATTGGCCGATATATCGTAATTTATTTCTCCCTAATATATTGATATCGGTATTGCGCCCAAAAACTGCGTATTGGTTGGGCTTTAATCTTAAATTTTTTTGTTATTTATGCATTTATTGAAGAGTTGCAACAATTAACCAATTAGTTGTCAACTAGTAAAATAAATGCCAACTATTTAGATAAAGTATTGATTGGTTTAAGGAAAAAATATTAAAATTCTCTGGTTTAGGCCTCTTAAATGTGAATATTTCTGGCTCTCTTCAGGTTTGGGAAACACTGATCAACATATTTCACCAAACAACTTACTGATTAATCAAGAAAATAATGCACAGACTAATCTACAATGGATATAATTGTTACTAGCAGCCCAATTATTAATGAATCCAGAACTAACAACTGTCTGTTTCCTTTTCCTGCCATTACAGACAGCATCATCAGGGAAGACAAGTACGAGGTGATGATGCAGATTGACTGTGAAGTAACGGACACCAGGATCCTCCACATCAGGTCCTCCACCATTCCACCTTTGCTCAGGGTCAACCGCACGGACACGTTTTATCAGCACTCCCAGACTGACAACCAGGCCCCACCGCCTGTCGGTGTTCTAATGGGGTCTGCATAAGGTCACCATCAGCACCTCTGTTATTTTTATCTCTTCAACAAAACCCACAAAGACAAACGGAGCAAAAAGACCACAATCAACACTTTTGTATGTGATGAAGTGTATTTTATATGTTGTGCTCTCAATTCATGATTGTGATGTAGAATTGAATGAAATCCAGTCATCATAATTCAAAGTTAGGTTAAATTGTCAGCACCAGTCAGTTACATTCTTCATTCGGGCTGATATCCGGAGGTAGTCTGCAGCTCCTTGTGTGGCAAAACTGACTTCTCCCTGTAACCCCAGATGCCCCACATAAGGGTAATTGCTTAGCGGCAGGAGGCCGAGCATTGAACCCTGAGTCACCCCATCATAACACAAATACTTTCACCCCATAGCAGCTCTCCTCAAGTCTGCTCTCTCTTTTTTTATTTCTGTTTTATTTTTGTTGTTGTTGTTGATTTTAGAACAAGCTACAAAGCCAGAAGAGAAAAACAGAAAATGATTACCGGTATACACTCAAGATTAATCTCGCTGGGAATTTTCCTAACTAAAGGCAGAGAAAGACATTTGTGATATCAGTGTTTTCAAGCACAGCAAATTCTGTGGCTGTATCGACACAAGATGAGAGTGCTGTAATCGTCTCTCTTACTCAATCATCTGTTTTCCTCTAACTAAAGAAAGTTTTACGAGCGATGGAGTAGGAGATGCCAGATTGAGTAGATGCAACACTTCTAATTCAGTGAACTCAGGAAGTCAGGTGATCCGTGAAGGCTAGCAGGCTGACCGATATGTTGTCGGCTGGTTTTCATTAAATGCGGGATTTCAGGTGCTCTGGATTTTTGCACTGTATTGATGAAGAATTTAAGTTTTTTTGGTTTTTGCACTGTGCTTCTCAGATTCAGATATATATTTATTTGTAGTAAACAAACTCTTGTGGTGTGACCCGTTGTACTACTTCATTTTTATTTTCTGTATCTGTCTGATTTCACTTTGTCGGAACTGTTTATTTTAATTGACTACAGAAAATCGAAATGACATATTATGTGTACAATAATAAATGGTGGATTGGAAGGAAACAAAGAGGAAGAATCAGGTTTGATCTTAGGAAATACAATGTTATGTTCTTCGACTGTTGATGTCTGACATCTGATGAAAAAATATTGAGTCCCGACTTCACCGTCCGTTGGTTTAAGTGCACTTCTATTTGGTGCACTTCAGCCTGTATTGAAATTGCAACCCACTGGAATTTTCTTTTTTAAACTGTGTGACGGATCTAAATTATCGGCTAGATTTTAGTACCAATTATTTGTAAAAAAAAATAATTAAAAATTGCACTATAAATGCAGAACCTGGGAAGATGCATTCTGGCTTCAAATTTATTTGTATGACTGTTTCTGTTGCCTTGTTTTGAATACATATAATTGGGGTAAAAACTGGTGTGAAATAAGAAATGATACATCACCAACATTAGAAACTATTTCCTTATGCCGATAGTTTATGTATATGTAGATAAAACAGGACACTATACTTCTGTGTGTGAAAGTGCATTTCTCGTAGCTACAGGATTGTACAGATGGTTATGTTTAAGCTCAACAGATGCCCATAAAAAAAGAAAGGAAAAAAAAATGCCCTTTGCTTTTGTTTTCTTAAGCCAGGCCATCTGTGTGGGTATATATATATATATATATTTTTTTTTTACCCTTTTGGTTCCAAAAATATTTGATTCACTGCATCCCAGAATTTCTTCCTGGAGGGGCAAGCAAGAGTACAATTAACTTTTTAGGTTGGTGTTTTTTTGTATTCTATTGTGTGCAGAAACCCAAATAAACACTGGATTTTCTCTAACTGTAGACCTTTGTGTGCATCCTTAAAGCTGTTGGGGGAAATCCTACAACTGCATCATTTCAGTTTTTGCTCAACAGGTATAATAGATCGACTGTTCTGGGTACTTCTCTGCACAATCGCTCAATTTACGTCCAGGAACAGCAAATTACAGGCTCGAACACTGCTTCTCTCTATGTCTGTATTTATGTTTTTCCTCTGTCTTCACAGACTTCCTGTCGAATTAACACTCATAAATTGAAATCGAAGCCTCTTAAAACTGTGATTAGCCGAACAAAGAAGACATTTTTTCTCAGCATTTCCGAAGTTTATTGTAAACGCCTCCAAAGAGTCTGATATGCAGGGAGTAAGTGCTTTCACAAGATCAAGGTCAACAGCAATATCTGTGGTTTTATCATGAAGAGGAAGAAAAAATGTAATACAAAAGCATGTGTATGAAACAGAAAAATGTAATATGGGAGTATACTTTATGAACTGGTTCTTTCACGTGAACTTATTTCTACATTCATTCAGCTCACAGGGCTTCTCTTTTACAGTATTGCAATATATACAGTATAACTTGATCTGTTGACTAAGTAATCAGGCTCATTGTTTCATTTATTGTAAATTTAAAAAAGTTAAAAAAAAATCAGAAACAAAACAGTTTAGTCACGATATACTGACGTACATTTGTACATTTGGCCTTCGTCTGTCTCCGTACTGAAGGCCACGTGGACTGATCTACAATCCATTCAAAGCATAGAATTACTTACTACTACTCTCTAACTCTTACTAAGGCTCTACATAGGCAAACTTAATGTTGTATGTGACTTGGTGTCCATTGTCCCATGCATACAGAACACCCTCTTTGGGATTGTAGTCTATCTGCGTGGTGTAGGTGTAGTTGTTGGTGAAGGGCATTCTGGGAATCATCTGAGTGTTTGTGTGCGTGTCGAAGGCGTATTCCAGGTTGGCATCCCTTTGGTTGTAGCTGTCAACAGCGTACAGGACGCCGCACACGATGAAGCAGTTTCCGTATCGGTTTCTCTTGAGCCCGGTTCTCCAGGTGGTCTCCCTCTCCATGCTGAGGTCTGAGGGGTTCAGTCGGCTCAGAACAATCACTTCCTGTAAGAAGCCCTCATCATCCAGCGCCGGGTAGACGATCCACAGGCCGCTCTCGTCCACAGCAAAGTTGACATCCGAGTGGCTGCGCCACTCCCAAGGTGACGATGCCTCCTCGACCAGAGCATCATGCAGCATGGTCCAGGCAGCCACGTAACGCTGACGCAGGTCATACTTGATGACGTCTCGAGAGAAGGCGCGGCAGTAGTAGAAAGCCCCATCGTAGACCACGTGGCCTGTTCCAATCCAGTTGTAAGGAAGCTTGTATGAGTTGGTAAAACGGCCTGGAAAGGATAAAGAGAAATGAAGAAGCATGAGATGTATCAAAGCAAAGACACAACAAAGAATAATTCAGTGAAAACGTTGAGTACTTGCTCTTACCTCCTTTGAAAACCTCAAGGTTGCGGAACTCCAGGAGGTTGTTTCCATAGTAGAAGTTTGTGACATAAATTTTGTCATTCCCAGACTTTGGATCCTTCATCCATGCTCCTTCATTCCTGCCATAGGTGTTGTGAGTTACTGGCTCTGAGATTGTTGCCAAAGTGTCCTTACACTCCCCTGTGAAAAAGTCATGAGTGAGGATTTGGAACAAAACAATTTAACATCATCCAGACCTCCGTCAAAGAGTCTGAAAATAATTAGAGGCTTTTGTTTTAACCAGATGGAATCACATAAAGGGTGAGGTTCCCACAATGGACTGAGTGCTGAATTACAAAGCTTAGTGATTCATAGAATGATATCAATATAATATTTTTCTAAATTACAAGAATATGTAAAGGGGTGAGGCATGATGTCAGTCACAGGATATCTTGTTTGTTGGTGTTAAGCTCTTGTAAGTACCTGCTAAGCCGTTTTTTTAGCCACTCTGGGGGTCTGTCAGTTGGTCTATTGGTTACTTGGTCAGAAAAATCTCACCCAGTATTGGTTGGACAGCCCTGAAAGGACTTTGGTGATTCCCCAACTTTTCCTTCAATATTTTATCCAGCAGTTTTGTTTAGGACCGTTTAGCCTCAAGGCAAACAACATCAGCCTCAGCTATTCACTGTGTTCGGAGCAGGACCCGGAGACTTCCCACGCTTCCAATCTGGCATGGGGGCCACTCACGGTACTGCAGCGAAAAAATTCCCCTGGTATTGAGCTCAAAGAACCACTGTGCCTACTAAGCTGTTAGCGTGTCTGTAGACTCGCAGTCTTGCTTCTGTCTTCCCCTTAGTCGACATATAAACTCAACTTACCGGGTTTTCTTGAAGTGGATTCCTGCTGCCTTTGCATTGGCTCGTCTGATTCCGCTCCCTCTTCCTCTTCCCAGCTGATTTTGTATCTCCGTCTGACTTGAGCAGCCTGCCTGGTAGTAGTAGTCGTGGTAGTAGCTGTAGTAGTGGTAGTGGTGGTTGAAGAAGAGGTAGTCAAACGTGTGGTGAAAGATGGAGAAGTGCGATGAGTCGAAGGGATGATTCTCTCTGTGGTAGGAGGTAAAGTCGACCCTGAAAAGATGGTGGATTCAGTTTCTTCTTCTGCTGTTGTGGTGGCGGCCTGCGTGGGGGTAGCTGTTGTGGGGGCTGCCGTGAGGGGTGTTGATGCCAGGGTCCGGGTAGCCTGGGTGGTGATGTTCATCGTGGGAGTTGGGTGGTCAGTTGGGGCCTCTGTGGCTGGGTTTGGTACCAGTGTGCTTGAATAAGCTGTTGTACTGCCAGGTATGTTTTGTTTCACCTCCAGGGTAGAGGTTTCCATCGTGGTGGTTGGTGTATTTATTGTTGTGAACGCTCGTAGGATTTCCCTTGTGGCTGTATTTTCAGAGGGTTTGGTTGTGTTTCTTGACGTTTCGGTTGTTGAAGAAGTGCCTGCTGGTTCAGCCATCAGAGGGATTGGTGACTGAGTGATTCCTGCAGTGGCTCTTTGAGCAGTCAGAGGTGCAGCGTCCGTGCTCCTGGTTTTTTGTGTCGTTGTAGATGGTCCAACCGTGACCAACGTTTCACCCTGTCCATCTGTGGACACATCCACTGATGCGGTTCCAATGGCATTGATGACCTCGCTATGGGTTTCTGAGGTGGGCTCACTTTGTTTCGGTTTTGCTGATTGGCCGGTCTTCTTGGAATGATATAAAGGATCTGTTTTCTTCAGTCGACTTAATTGTAGTCCTTCCCTCGTCCTGGGGCGAGGGTCTCTGTGTTGGAGAAGATTCTCCTCAATGAAGAGGTTAATTGGGCCATCACCACTGAATCCATGATACTCAAAAACTAAAAAAGGGAAAAGAAAAGATTTGGTCAAGTAATCTGAGCGACAGTTATACAGTACCGTCAAAACAAGGTCGTCTCTGAACTCATAAATTACAGTCCACATTTGTAATTGTGCTTTTTGCAGCGACAGAGTAGCACGTCCTGACAGGCAACTTCAGTTAACACTAGCCTTTTCTGACTATATTTTAATGTCTCATGGTTAGCAGAATGTGGATGCGTAAAGAAAAGTTGAAGATATACTTTTTAGTATGGCTGTGACTTGGATGATAACTTGATTTCAGATTTTTCTCAGTCCATCTGCACAGTTATTTGCCCTGAATGCTGACTGAAGGTTTGCACTCACAGTTCTCACCAGGCTCCCCGTCGTCTGCCACCATCGGATCAGGCTCAGATTTATAAAACGTCATTCCTCTGATGATCATTCCGTTGGGGCCAGTCTTCGACACCGGAGAAGCCTCCTTGTTAGCCACATTTTTGGGAGTCGCCTGAGGTCTGACCTCAATGATCTGAGCAGAGCCATCTGTCGGTCGGGCGGACGGATTTTCCCCAATAAACTTCTCCTCATACTTTTCCTGTTAGTGGACATATGGACACACAAGACTTCTATTCAGCAAAACTTACAAAAACCTTAAATGTCTGACATTTTGCTAGAACGAAATGACTCAAACGATACATTGATTTTCAAAATAATGATTGATGGGCAACTATTTTTCTTTCAGTTGGCTAATTGAATCACGGACTAATCATTACAACTCTACTTAAAAACTTCAGCTGGAGTCTGTTTGGCAAGCTGACCTCAATCTGATCTTTTGTTACTTCCACTGTCTGACTTTTTTAGCTATGAAGCCTCATTCATTCACAGATCTCAACGATTAAAGCGGTGAGTAATATGTTACTATTACCGATGGAAATGATGACCGAAGCTTCGAAGTGCGACCCAAGTTGCAATCAAACTGAATTATCCTTTAATAAAGAGGAAACGTTTAATCCAAAAATGTCAATTTAGTTTTCAGTTTTCATTGATGACCTTGTGTTACGCTCTTGCGAAAACATATTAAAGACTGAATCACTTGTTTGTGAAGGGCAGGTCCGCCCAACACTGCTGCCATGGATCGGGGCCCTGTGGTACAGTCACAGCTCTGAGGTCTGCTGTCGTCCACTGGGTCTGCCAAACTTTCCCATTACCTCCATAACTCGTTTACACATTTTTTGGTCCTTAATCGCGGAGACGGCGATTTTTACGAAGGAGTTTGTGGAAAGAACACATAATTGTTCCTATTGTTTTGCAGGAACACAAGACTTCATAATGGAACATGTGAATCCAATCACTTCTCTTATACGTGTTCAGAGCCTTCACAACTGCTTTAAATATGTAATGCTGTCTTTCAGAATGTGTTGTACAATGTTCATGGATGTAACAGCGTATATAACCTTGCCATGAATACATCTACAAACTTTACTTAAGAGGAGGTTATAACCCACCTGAATGTGCGCGAAATGTTGTGCTTTTTTTTGACAGATACTGCGATTGTGATATGATTCAGTGGGAATAATAACTTTCACTGAGAAAAAAACTACTAAAATCATGATGACGTGACATATTGGGAGGAATGTTGTTCTCTTACATCTGAAGAACAAAAATGTCATAGGCCAGGGCATCTCTGCAACACTGCAGTACTTCATTATGAGGCTGTTTTGTCAGACATTTTCCCCAAAATAGCGTCTTCTGTGATTTTGGATAATGCACTTGGCCATATTGCGATTTTAGTAATATTTCGATTTGAGCAGCCATAGTTGGAAACTAGTTGAAAATGGTGGTAGCAACTTACAGCTCACTATTTAATTAGTGTTTACTAGATAATTCAGTTGCCTGTTAAGCTGCTCACACATGTATTTACCTAATATGAGTAACTGGTACAGTAATTATCTAGTAATTATACATTCATTTGCAGTAATTAATAGCTAATTCCAGGAATATGTGTAGCAGTAAATCTCATAAGAAAGATGTATGTACTAGGTAATATTTACTAACATAGGCTTGTAATTAAATGCAGTTAGTGATCTCTTATTGTTCTATAATTATCTGGTAAGTACAAAGAATTTGTAACAACGTTAACGGTGTGAACTGCCTTTAAATGCAGAAATCTGTTGACCCTGTGATATCTGTGTTATTATGTCACACTCACCCCTGGGTCTCGATATGCAGCGGCCCCACTGATCTCATTGAGTCTCTTCTGTTCATGAGGCTTTTGTGGGGGAAGGGTGGGTGG
>OMLP01044374.1:44035-58705 GCA_900302685.1 Spondyliosoma cantharus
ACCACATCCGTCGTGTCGTTCGCAGACACCACCTTCATGCAGTCGGGGACAAATCAAGACATCAGCAGAATCATGGGTGTGTTATAATGGAAAACGGGCTGCGATCACATCAGCAGAGATAATCACTCACAGAAGGCTGAAGGGGAGAGTATCCTGAGTCATCAAAGGTTATTCTTGGCAGGAAAAGCACAGGTGTTACCAATAACAATAAAGATCACTTATGACAGGCATCCCAGTAATTCATGTGATAGTGAGACAGCATGAACAATACCTGGAACCTGAAACTGACTGAACCCAATTCTGCGAATGCTCAAACATTTTTGATTGCACTGGGTGCCTCCCAGAATGCACTTTAAAAACGACCACGAGCATCTTCACTCTCAACACTTCCACTTCTCAGCAGTCGACCCTCACACGTGTCACACACAAAGACACAGCCGAAACCAATAACATCATTAATGAATATGCTGCTTGATTCAGCCGCTTATTTTATTAGCTGCAGCTGTGTTTTCCATGCCAAGACAAAGTCTGTGAAAAAGGTCATTTCAGAAGCAAATGCAATTTGTACAGCTTTTTTAACATCATGCAGGCACAGTGTGTTGTACACACTATAATCAAGTGTTTTGAAGTGCCACTGTAACTCATTAAATTAAGTGGTTTAAGTCCACTTTGATTCAGTATCCAAAGGGCGCGACACAGAGATCTGGGTGTGAGAAAGTTTGACCGAGGCAGCTCAGCTCTCACACAGATGCTGTTCAGTTTAGTTCAGTTCGATCACTTCTGACTCCAGGTCGAAAACTTGACTTGCTATCAGGAGCACAAGATAAAAGGCAATGCAAATGTAAAAACAAACAAATAGGCCGTTAATAGAGGAGAGGTAAAGACCCTGAATGTGTGGTATGGACACTTGTGGTTTGCAAGTTGTTCCAATCAAGATGACGTTGAACATTTTGTTCATCTAATGACTAATGTCCGCCGGTGCACTCATGGTACATGCACACAGGTGTTTGCAGTTGTCTTTTGGATAATTAGACTCTTCTCTGTCTGGGCATGTAACCATGTGGTTAGCTTTGTTGCACCTGTTTGGGCGGGACAACTTTTTGATTTATGATGTTTATGAATCATTTAGGTACATGGGGTTTGGTACAATAACTTCACTGTTGAAAGGCAGATTGTTTCCGGCTGACTCGACACCAAGTTAATGCGAAAGAATTTGTACGGTAAAGGGGCTCTACGTTGTTTTGCAAAAGTAATTCAGCAACTCGGAATGGTAATATCAACAATATTAATGAGGGGATTATACAAACTCAGAAATATTGATTTTTCCATGACTGAATAAACAAGCTGCTCTCAGAGGAAAGTAAGGTCCCCAACACTGCTTAACGCTAGAGAGGTGGCAGGGTCCGCCACATATAAACAAAGTAAAACAGAGTCAAGTTGTGTTGTCCTTTAAGGTCCGTTTGTTTATTCAGTCATACAAATGAAGACATATTGTTTCTTTAAACTTGCCAATGAAGATCTTTCTCATCTGATTACATTTCTTCCCCAAAACTACATAGTGAACCTTTAAGTCATTTCATTTGATCTGACAGATTTAGCACACAAAATACTATTCTACATAATTTAACAAACATCTGGTTAGCATTTCCATCCTTTAATAATTTATTTATCACTCCCTCCAGATGCAGCTAACAATAAAGTCTAAAGAGTGTGTTTTATTGGACCGACTACATCCAGAAGCCAAACACACCTGCTACCACCAGTTTGTACAACATTTTGAGAAGAAAGGTTCACTGTTAATGTACCTTTTCGAGATGATCCATGCGATGCAGGAGCTTATTGGTGACGGAGTGCAGCTTCAGTAGATCCATGCCGTAGAAGGATCCCTCCAGCAGCTCCAGGATGGTGGACAGCTGGAATGATCAAGCGGATTCCGTCAAAAGGGTTTACCAATTCAAGACATGCCATATGTTAAATGGGCCCAGCGCCTCCCATTCAAACTCTGAATCTCCAGTTATGAGTGAGGCGATCCAGGCCTCTTTAGAAATCAACAGGCGCGCTGACAGCAGCCCAGAGGCTCATGGGGACGTGATGTGTGTTTCGAGGCTCTGGTGTGCACAGAAAGTGGACGGGATGACACTTCACCTTGACATTCTCCTTCCCAGCTTCCCTAAGTCTTTTCAGCCTGAACTCTCCCTCGCATGGATTGACCGCTGACGGGGGAGCGATGCAGGCGCACTTGCACTCTGGTCCAGATGTGATAGTCTCCACAGTGTAGAAGTCCTGCGCCGTGGCGCTCCCTTCTTCTATCCGCCGGCAGGCGCTCCTGCTCAGGGGTCTGACAACACATTTACACCGACAGTCAGAGCCTTCCGAGAGGGCTTTCACTTTGTCATAATCACCCAGCAGCTACAAAGAGAAGAGGACGAATGTATTTTCCACCACGCTCAATCAAAAACGTTTGAATTTTTACGCACAAAATAATGAAATGTCAACAAAACACAACAGGCAAAGCAGTGAAAAGAAGGGGACTCTTACCTTAGACAGGATGCTCTCCTGGCCATCTATCTCCTCCTGCAGCCCGTCACTTTGCTCCGCCGCGCTCTCAAATCGTGACCCGGGATCTTCACCCCGGGTCTGCGGCGCTGCAGAGCACCATGGAACAGACGCACAGCACATCAGGATGAGAACGCATAACTTGCACATGTTGTGAGGCTCACGGAGCGCCGGAGAGACAAAGAATCCTGAAAGTATGCTGGCAGGCACAGCCTGTCACCAGTTAACTCAGCTGCCAAGGAAATGTCATGCTTCTGTCTCCAAAAATTAGAATCGTTCATCCAAAAGTGTCATCAGACAGCGAGATCAAGCTTTATAGCGCGAGGTCATCTTTTTCATTGTCACAGTGAACGCGGGTGCAGAAAGAGCGCGCGGTCTGTGAGAGAGCAGCCGGCATCTGCTGCTGCTGCTGCTGCCGGAGCTGCTGGAGCTGATGATGGAGCAGAGCTGACAGGAGGCGGATCTGATCAGACTGGCAGGAGGAGTTCAACTACTGCAGACGACTGTTGACGCATGACGCGCGGCACAATTAATCTGTCATGAGTTGAATCTTCGCTTCAGGCTAATCATGAATTTTTCTTTGAGCTTCGACTTGCAGTTTGAGGCTCTTCATCACATTCCGTGTTCAAATTCAAAGTAGCAGCCTGTTGCGTAGTGATCTGATGCCACTTAGTCGCCTCCCAGCAGCGCAGGCTCACGCGAGGTGCTGCTGCCCCCTGGCGGCCGCACTGTTCACTACAATGACAACAAATGCAACATCTTCACGTACTTTATTTATTTATTTATTTACACTTTAAGGCACATTCAATGTATGCACCGATCTTCAACAGACGTCTTCCTTTAGGTGTGATGCACGCATATGTGTACAGAATATTGGAGCATGGGAGGTTCAGACAAGGCTTGTGGTGCCATGTACAGCTCTGAGAAGTGTCTGTCATAAAAACAATCATCTAAAAATCAGTGCTTTTGACACTAAAAGAAAGGTTCTGCCTCTTATTTCGTTGCGATCATTATCCATAGGAGAACAATCGAGTCTTACATTAAATTAAAAAAAAATTACACAAATTGCATTACAATTGCACATATCCACAAACCCCCAGTTGAATCGCTTTTCAATTTGTCTGACATTAAATGTGATCAAAGTAGTGATACAAGAGAGCCCAACAGCCTTTCTGTCAAAAGTTTTTTCTTGATCAGTGTCCAAAGAAAGGTTTACAAAAATCCTATACCAAAATCTAGTGTCTCATTTGACTCGATGCATTGTGTGGAAGTGAGCTTCAATATAGTCTGTGTCCATCCAAGAGACCACTGTTACAGGCCTCTGAGTGACCAGTCACCCAGTGAGAAAGCTGAAAGATAGAGCTGCAACAATTAATCATTTAGTTGTCGTCTATTAAACTCATCGCCAAATATTGTGATAATCAATTAATCAGTTTGCATAATGTTTTAAGAAATACAGTCAAAGTTCTCTGATTCCAGCTTCTTAAATGTGAATATTTTCTGGCTTCTTCGCTTCCCTATGACAGTACACTGACTATCTTTGGATTGAGGACAAAACAAGACATCTGAAGACATCATCTTGTGCTTTGGAAAACACTGATGCACATTTTTCAAATGTTTTGACAATTAAAAAAAAGATCAAACAACTAATTGATTAAACAAGAAAACAAATGACAGATTAACTGACCATGAAGGTAAAATGTTGCAGCCCTGATAGGCGGGAGAGTTTACTGCTTAGATAAAAAGTTCAAACAAAAGCAGCCCCTAACATCCTTTATCTTCCATCCTTTTCTCTGCTGTCACAGGCAGGATGAGGTGAGAAATACGACTCCACAGTCCACCGTACTTGTCAAGGTCCATTCTGTCAAAAGATACAGGCTGGTCATCAGAGAGAAACTTCTTCTGAAGGTGGTCATCCACCATCTCCTCCACAGTACTCAAACGACTCTTGGCAGGAATCTCCTCTTCTTCCCCCAGCAGTACTGTGAAGATCAGAAATGTCTTCTTGTAGGCAGCATTCTCGTGGTCGCAGTAGCGATAAAAAATGAGGGTAGAGCCCGGAGGCAGCTCTTCGAAGCGGTGAATGACGGCCACAGGTTTATCCCCTTCGAAAGCTCCCTGCAGCTTGCTGTCGATGTCCAGTTTGACCTGGTCACTGTCCTGGTTGACTTTGCTGGCTCCATCGATGTGGAGGACGGAGGCGTTGAGGGCAGAAGAGAAGGCAGAGGCCAGGCCTTTAGCTAGGCAGTGCAGCGTGCGCTCAGCTCTGATGCCGGCAGTCAGAATCAGACTGACTGGCTCTGTCGGCTGGGCTGTCTGGAGGTGTCTCCGCAGGTGGATCGTGCTCCGATCCCAGACCTCAGCACGCTGGTTAGGAAACTGGGCCTTTACCTTTTCCATCTGCCTGAGGAAGATGTCTACCTGCTGCATATCGTCTTTCTGAGGTGGAGACTCAGACTGGCAGAGCAGATACACCAGGACAGCAAAGACGAGCACCATTATAGCCTGTATGAAGAATCTGCTATTTCCTATGGAAAGAAGGAACATGTGTTGTCTAAACCAGTACTTTATAAGTAATTCATAAACTATTTACAATTGCATAGGAAGCAATACACAACATATAATGTTAGAGAACTGTTTTTTTTTTCATGACAGTCACTGAGAAAGTATGGTGATGTATGATGATAAAACATGAGAACAAAAGTAACAAGATTACCTCCAGGACTCTGACTGATATTCTTCTGTTCATTTTCCTCTTTGTTATCCTGTGGCAAGGCTGTCCGTCTGGAGGTTGTGTTCTCCTGGATATTCGGGCCGCTTCCATCATCTGACCGGTTGAAACTTCCAGGTTTAGTCTCCAGAGTGGTAGGACCAATGGTCTGAATTTTATTGATCTGTTCATCTTTCTTTTCCTCATCCTGTGGGGAGGTTGTGTTCTCTTGGCTTTCCGGGTCGCTTCCTTCATCTGACCAGTGGGAAAAAAATAACAGTTGAAACAAACTTTCACACTGCAACCACCAGAAAACATTTGTGTAGAAATTCTGCAGTAGTTGAAATTTTTAGAAAAGTCATGCTCACGTTCTCCAGCATCATCTGTGTTGTTGGTGCCTGTGGTTTCTTCATTATGTCCGGTGTTTGGTCCGTCTGCTTCACCATCCTTGCAGTCGTGCAGAGTGGTGTTTTTTGTTGCTTTATTGTCCCCCGTGTTGTATTCTCCTGCTGAAATTGAAATAATTAAACTTCCACAAGAGCTCCAACATCAGTGTCCGTAGTTACATTTAAAGTAGGATTTTAAAAAGTTTCAGTCCAATGACAGTTGCCTTTTTAAACTCACAAGATTGAAGGATAGGTTCACAAAGTTCGTCTTAAAACAATACTCACATCTACAAAGATATTTAAAGCTGTGACATATTACACATTAGAGGTTTAATTTGGAAAAAAAAGAAAAAAAAAAGGTTTGAATCACTTTTTCACACTGACTGGAGATCTCCTCACCTGTCATGGTCTGCAGGTCATTGCTCTCTGTCACTCTGTTGTAATCACCGTGACTTCCGTCAGGTGGGGTACTCCCCCCGTCCACCACAATCTCCTTCGAGGTTTGTGTGCTGGACTCATCTGGAGAAGAAGATCCCGCTGTAGAGGGCACTATCTTCTCTTCGGCGGAATCACCATCTATAATAAAAATAGAAATCCAATGTCTTATAATGACAGTTTAACTGATGATTAATGTTCAATTTTCTATTTTATTACCACCCCTTTTAAAACATAAACATAAACATACCCTAACAAGTTAATTTACAGTGAGTTTACAAGGTGTAGGTGACACTTTGCAAAAGGATAACAGGACTGACAAACTACTGAAGGACCACAGCAAAAGTGCTGGTTGAAGGAATTCACTTTGGATACCTTCCTGGCTTTGAATGTTTGTCTATGAAAGACTATATAATGGAAATGGAGGAAATTAAATACTGATATGATTCACAGAAACACAATGATTCAAGATACACTGACTGGATTATGATTGACCTTGCTTGAATATTTTACCTTCTGTCTCTCCCCGTTTCCGCTCATCACGTGGTGAAACACTATCTTCATTTGCTGACTGTGTTTCTTCAGCCTTGACTTCTGAAAAAAGTAGTAGTAAGCAAATAATGACATACCAGATAAACATAAACCACTGCTGTAAATGATTTGTTAGTATAGCCTTTGTCCATTGTAAATGATATCTGGTCTTTGGTCTTTTGTAAAGCACTTTGTAAGGAAAAGTGACACAAATAATATTTGTTATTATCATTATTGTCAATATTTTGGAGTTTCATTACCTGCTGCTTGCTCTGCCATGTCTTTAGATGGGGGCACTTCACTCAAGATGTTTCAGAAAGCTGCTGCATTAAAAAAAAACAAAAAGACAGTACACAACATTACTTTTATTAACACACAAGCCTATTCATTGGGTGTGGACATAGTCTCGTCAGGTGTTCAATGTGATACTATAAAACCGGTTATGTAGCTGTCACAGTGACAGGCTAAAGTGCGCTCATTCCTTATTCTTCATCACAGTCGAAACCCTCGACGTTTTCATTTACAGCGAATTGAAACTGAAAGTCGACATGTAAGTGAACCTCTCAGCACATAACGTTAACATAACAATAAAGATTCAAACTCATAGATTGAATCATTGAAATGTCTGTTTCGATGTTTCCCGGGGTTTGCTAATGTTAAAGCAAATATTTAGAGGCAAACTTATCACAGAAATTGCGGTGCAAGCAGGTCCTGTAAGCAAAACAAAGATCATAGTTAGCTAGTTACATTAACTAACAGGTTAGCAACGCTGTTAACTCAACTTTCCTGCCGAAAACGACGCTAGTAGCTGGTAGTTAGCTAACGTTTACTAGCTTGCAGGTTAACTGACAGATATAACGTTAGCTAAGCTAAACAAGCAAAGCTACGCAAAGTAATACCATAGTCTGTAATATATACTATTGTGTAACTTACTAACCTATCTTTCACGACTAATGCTTAATAAACGTACCTTCAAGCACATCTCCGTGAAGACCAACATTAGCCTTCCTTATCTTTGTTGCTACGTGTGTCTCGCTGACAGCTCACAGGACGGAACCTTCCCCACCACCCGTGTTTCTGTGGGGTTGAGCAATTTCCGGAGACCGTCCCGTCAAAAAATGTTTCCCCTCACAAATACAGGAAGGAAGCCTGTCTGTTTCGGTTTGCGAACACGATGTTTCGTCGCATTGTTTAATTAGTTTAATTTGCATCGCTCGTTTCGTATCTAATCATAAATGGATTCCAGGGCTTCTGAAAGTGCGAAGCCCGCTCCCTTGAGACGATCGACAAGGATCTCCTCGGGTAAAGTTGATGGAATTTGCTATTGACAATTAGCTACCTTAGCCCTCGAAGCTAGCTGACTTTAGCTCATTCAGAGTGTAACAACAAAACCCCTTCAGTTTCTGCTTTGAATAACGTTAGCTGCCTTTATCAATGTAGACGTTAAATACCAGGGAGTTGCGAGCAAATTAACTTCACGTTAACGCCAAGTAGTTCTTGAGCACTTTATTAAACTACTCTACAGTGGTTGAGGATGCTCACTTTCTATAATAATGTCTTTCTTTCTGCTACTTACTTTGCAGTGTTTCATGAGCCGACCCCCAGGAGTCCCATAAAGGGGGCCAAGAGGCGTTTAGAGCCCCGACCTCCTGCTGCAGCTGTCAATGGTTCCAGGGATGTGGAGAGTGGCTCAGAGGATGAAGGTGGGATGCTCCAGTTAACAGTAAATGCCTATTTATAACAACTGTTAAGGTCAAGGTCAATTTTTTTTCTATAGCACATTTAAAAAGAACCAAAGTACTTCACAGGTTCAGGAATTCACAATACAAATAACAGTATGTGGAGGCAAGATGTCCATGACTCACTTGAATTCAAAGCTAGTGAGAAAAAGTAGGGTTTTAGCAGTGTCTTGAACGTTTTGGCGGTCCGAGCAGTTTTTATTTGCAGAGGCAAACGCTCAGCCAACTCTACTCTTCAGTTTGGTTCCTGGAACGTTGAGAACCATCTGAGAGGACGACCTCAGAGCTTTAGCTGGAAAGTAAATGTCCATAACTTGACATAGATATGTAGGTGCCAAGCGATTAAAATCCTTAAAAACAAACAATAAAATCTTCAAATCAATTCTGAAGTGGACAGGAAGCCAGTGGAGAGATGCTAAGTCAGTTTCATTCCAGGTGGTAAAAAAAAATAGTAGAGTATGTTGTTTGTCCCTTAGCAGGATCTCCGAGCAAGAAACTTCATCTGGAGACAGAAGAAGATGGCGGCAGAGGTGATGTGAACGAGATGGATGTCCAGGAGTCAGTTGAAGAGCTGGAGAGAAATGACGACCAGGAAATGGATATTGGGCAGGATTCCTCTCATGACAGTCATCATCCAAAAATATGCCAAGGTTAGCAGCTAATGAAGCACCCATTATGTATGAGTCTCCCATCTTTTAGTTATTATTTGATAATCTAAAAGAAAATGAGAAATGTCCCTCAGAATTTTTCCGTTGTCTCTTTTTGTTGTTTTTTTTACGCATCATCAAATGCATGTAGGTGGTATCAAATGACAAACATGACATTTTTGTTATAGGTGGACTCTTTCACCAGTGTTATTGCCCTTGTTTTTCCGTCTGTATAAAACAGGTGCCCAAGGAGATGTGAATTTTTCCCCTCGTGTTGTGCTTGGTGAACGCTACCAACCTAGACATGCTGTAAATGAAGCCAAGAGAGGTAGGAAATTACTAAAGCTTCATTCTGCATGGAGATGATTACATAAAGGGAAGATATCACAGTCTATTTTTATTGTTTGTTTGTTTTTTCAGAAAATACATCAACAGAAGGACCACAGAAGGACGGCAAGTCTGCCACGCAAATCAGATCAGCAGCGAAAAGACATGATGCACCTATTCCAAAGACCAGCATGGAGGAGTACTGGAAGAAGATGGAAAATCAAGAGCCTTGTTATGGTAGACATGTTTAATTAGCCATATTCTATTCAATCTCTGAAAATGATCAGATTTTTGAATAAACAAATTCTGCTTCATCTTTAGGCAAACCAGCAGTTAACAATCATGTCTCCAGCATGTATCCAGCCTCAGAGAAATCCTACACAGCACGACAACGTGTGAATAACCTTCCGACACAAAAAGAAGCTTTTCAGCACAAAAAACAAGGTACTGTGGCCTCATATCAACAATCCTTAGCAATATTTAATGTTCACATTTTGACATTGATTTAATGAGATTTTCTCTTTTTAAAGAGAAAAAGAAACCTCCTGTTACCAAAACAAGGCCTGCACATTCCTCTAGAGGTAAGTCAGAGTCACTTTTATCACTTTATCTTTAAAACCAAAGATACTTTTTCTGTGTTCTTTGCTTTACTACATTTTAATATTGTTTTGTGTCCTGTCAGGATTCTTGTGGTACCTCTGCTGTTTGTTTCTCTTGATACTGCTCAGTTCTTCTGCCGTTTTGCTGGCGTACATGATCATTCCTGTACTCAGAAGGACTGCAGGCAGTGGAGAGCATCCATCCAGAGCTTTAACGGCAGAAAAGTTTGCCGATCGCTTGACTCTTCTAGAGACTCAGTTCCCCAGTCAGCGGACTGACGTGTGGAAGAGGAGCAAGATCCACCTGGAGAAGCACCTCAAAACAGCCCAGCCCACAGAGCCAGTGAGTCTGATCTTTACTGCCGGCCTCGGAGCCGAGAGGACGCTGCTCTGCCTGGCTCAGGGTCTGGCCTCTGCCTTCTCTTCTGCCCTCAATGCCTCTGTCCTCCACATCGATGGAGCCAGTAAAGCCAACCAGGACAGTGACCGCGTGAAGCTGGAAATTGACAGCCAGTTTCGAGCAGCTTTTGAAGGAGACAAACCGGTGGCACTCGTTCATCGCCTTGAAGAGCTGCCTCCTGGTTCGACGCTAATTTTTTATCGCTACTGCGATCACGAGAACGCCGCCTACAAACGAGTATTCTTATTGTTTACTGTGCTACTGCCTCAAGATGAGGTCAGGGCTGAGCAGAGTTTGAAGGAAGTGGAGGAGATGGTGCATGACTATGTCAAAGAAAAGCTGGTAGGTGATGGCAGCCAAGCTGCTTTCAACGACATGGACGTCGACAAGTATGGTGGACTGTGGAGCCGCATCTCCCATCTCATCTTGCCTGTGGTGTTTGAGAAGGACGTAGAGGAGAAAGGATGCTGATAAAGCAAGCTGGCATCACAAAGGAATATCAGGATACCACTTTGAACCAGCCTCATCCTTCTTGACAATGTGCAGGAGCAATGAAAAAGAAGGAACATTTAAGTATAACGTGTGCTGTTATGTCTCACATAGATTTATGTTCAGATGTTCGAAGGTTGTAATAATCTCTCTTTGTCATGGATGAGATTGTTCTCATGTTGAAGTCCAATGTTGATGATTCAGTTTGACTGCTCACAGAAATGTAAAGCACTGAGGTTTTTACAAATGTGTACATATACAGGAAATGCAAAAAGATGTAACAGTGGTGTTACACCATCGTTCCACGCTCAAAGTAGGGCACGTCATTTATATGCTAATGCAGATTAAGCATACAGCATACACGATGTGATACATTTGTAGAGATGCATGATATGGATGTTTTTCAGCTGATTTGTCAATTATCAATAATTACGTTATATACGTTAATTATTTTCTTTAAAAAAAAAGTAACTATGCAGTAAGAGAGAGTATGAGAGTAAGAAAGGCATAAGTGAATGGTGATGATTTTAATTTTTGATAGCCCTAATGAGACTTAGGAACATGTATTGTCTTTGAAACTGTAAAAATAACATCCACACTGGCGACAACATGTTTGGCCCTTTAGTGTACACCGCGTGCTGCTGCTACACAGGTGCAGGAGTTTGATGTCATGTGAGCGTCAACCGCGTGCTGCACCTCCTCTTCATCTCCTTCTTTGTCTTCTTCTCTGTGTGTAATGGCACATCACATACCAACTTTAACTGTGCATACCGACTGCTAGTGTGTAGATGCAGACTATGGTCAGCCATTGAAAGCAATCTGGCAATTAACGGCTTTATTTATCAACTTTTATATAATTGGCGTAATGATAATAGATAAATATAATCTAGAAACCATTATATATACCATGCATCCCTATAAATTATTTTTTGCTTTGTTCTTGTACCTAATCTGTATCAACAGCACTTCTTTTTAACAGACGTTTCCAATCCAAGGAGAATTTTTTGGTAAGTGATCAGTATTGATTACTCTGGTTTGTTCTATGAAATTAACAGAAGCTATTGAATTTTCTGTGAACATGTTTGTTTTAGTTGGAAATGAATGTTTGTTGTTCTGTATCAAATCTATCAGGTGACTGCTGTCTTACTGTTGGATTTGTTTCTGTCTCATGTCCCCATGGAGATGTGTGTCCCTTCATTTCGTTCTCCTGTGTATGCGATCAGTTTGTTTTTGCACTAAAAATGTTTGATTTTGCTTTAAATATCCATCTTATGATTTTTTTAAGGATAAATATTTTATATTCTCTGTTTCTCTGAATGTGTGTATTGGTGATATGTTGTCTCTTTTGCTAGATTGGAATATTTTTGATAGCTGTGTGTATATATATATTGCATATAAAAAGGTTTGTTCTTTGCACCTGAAATGTTAGAAACTTCTGAATCGTACTTACAATGTTGTCAACTAAAAAACATACAGGTTCTCACTAAGTGATATGAATTTGTAAAGTTATTTGACTAAATTTTAGTCAGCAAGTTGCAAAATGTGCCTTAAACGTTCATATTGAGAAGTACCAAAACACAGATCAGTCATTTGATAACTATCTTGACAATGTCACAACCCAGACAAGGTTTCTTGTAGTTGGATATGTGCGAGTTTAAGTTCCAAAGTACAGGAAATTGTTTTTTTTCCTCCTGTGAGGCCACTCATTCCTCTTACGTTATCCCTCTGAGATTAATTCTGTTGTGCTCATTGTGTAAATTTTCAATAAAGATTATTTTGATAACTACTAGAGTTAATTGTCTAACCCACAGTTTTGTGTTGTTTCAGGACAGCTGTAAGAAGATTGTTCGTCTTGAGACTTTAAAACACTTCATAACACAAATAAACAACATTTGGACTTTTTGACTTGTAATATAGCAAAGAATATGAACCTGCCTTACTTGATAAGTATTGTTAAAGTGAAAATGTTCAGGAACCAGCAAAGTGGGTATACAGCAAAGCAAATGTTCAATCATTTACTTAGCAGAGTTCAAATGTCTATCTCCTGACTGAGCAATTTTTACAGATGATATATGTCTTTTAAATTACTTATCTAAATATGTTTGGAACTGTGTAAAAATGTTTCCTGTGCTTCTGTTGACAGTGATCATCTGAGGGAAAATGAGTCAATGCTGGAACGGTGTCCAAAACAAGGAAGTCACAGCAAGTCTGGTCATTTGCTAAGTGGTTAATAGGTGCGTCTCCATACAGCAGCAGTTTTATTGTGTGAGTTGTTTAGCTGAAGGCTGCTCCCTTCTTGAGAATCATAAAACTGAATAATCATTAAAGGGTGACAGTTTGACACGAGCATGACTAGATAAGAAATTTAAAGCCACAGTATACCGTATAATTACCTGTTTACATATCAAACAACTGTGATTTTCACATTAAATGTACTATTTGTAAGATAAGTTGAGCCTCATTACTACCTCAAACACTTTGGGGTTGTAGCGAGGGCCAGCTATCCCAAAGCGAGTTGGGAATGAGATTCAAAACTAGGATTAATATCCTGTTGTATGTTCTCATTGTGGACAGATTCTGATAGAATCACAGAGACAACTAAAATGGTATGGTATGGTAAAACCTTATATCTTTCGAAATTAGTTGAGCATTTTCATGATTTCAGCTACTCCTGGCACAACAAACAGCATGAAGTCATGCGTCACAAGGTCAGCAGACTGACTCAGACTTTATGATCCATCTGTGTACAGTAGTTTCACCTGACTGATTTACCTTTGCCCTTAAACTCACAGGGAAATCTGAAGTCTGTCATGAGTGGTATAACCTCTTTGTAGCATCTTTGTTTATGTTAATACAGCACTCTTGCTTTTCACAAGAAAAGCATATTCCACACAGTTACTCACCGAGGGCATGATCACACCACTGAAACATTCCCTGTCTTATCGCTGGTTGTGCCTAGCACAAGGAGATACATAAATATGGGCACGTGTAACATTGAGCAAATACTTGCAGTTTCACCGGGATGAAAAGGCTTGACCTTATTAACTGAACTTCCCTGGAACACTTGAAACAAACCTTTAAGAGATTAAAATTGTGTAGCTTGGGAAGAAATGTAAACCAGAAGAAATAGGATCTTTATTGAGTGTTTTTATATGCTCTTTACATTTTTGTGACTGAATAAACAGAATAAACAAACTGACCTTAAAGGGCAACACAATTTCATACTGTTTTACTTTGTTTATATGTGGCGGACCCTGCCACCTTTCTAGCCTCTTACAGTGTTCTGGACCTTAATTCCCTCCCTATTCAGTTATGGGGGGAAAAAAATCAGAGTTCTTAATATCAGCGCATTAATATTATGAATATTACAAGTTTGAGTTTGAATTTCTTCTCTAAAACTACACCGTGCCACTTTAGCACTGGTATGTTATCAAGTCTGTTTAGTCTGACTGGTGTGACATGTAATAAATTAGAAATATCTGCATTTACAAATTTGGCTGCTTTATTTTTGTTTTGAGATTGAAATCTTCAGTGTATTATTTACAGCTCATAAGGCAACAAATAAGGGAAACACAACTACACATTGTCCATTTCAATGACATTTACAAAAGCTCCTATTTGTATTCAATAACTTAAATAAAAACAATAAAAACAACAACAAAAAAATGTACATTCAATCCATAAAACATGTGAATAATAATACTAGCAGAACCTCGTCCTTAAAGCCCCTTGAGGAGAAATTGTGATGTGGGATACTAAGCTATATAAATATAATTTATTTGACCTCATGCACAAGACTACTCTCCCAAAAATATGCCGGCAATGACAGCTGCAGTGAAAGACATGGTTCC
>OMLP01044374.1:58725-86775 GCA_900302685.1 Spondyliosoma cantharus
GGACATGGTTCCAACGATGAGGACAGCGGTAGTAATCTTTGCGGCTGCACTGAGCGGCCTCTGAAATTCAGAGCAGCAGCAGTGCATTTTTATTGTGATGCATGATATTGTTATGGTGCATACAGTGTGGTTGTCATGACATGCACAGGCTCTCACCTTTTCTCTTTGTTGACTCCATCTCTCATTCTGTCTTGAACTCCCTGCAACAGAAAATAGTAACCGATATACATTTGTTCCCCTTAAGATTTCTCGCTGTACTTCTTGTGTGATGTGTATTATCACCTGTTTTGCTTCTCCCCATCATTGCATGGTTATGAACACTGAATGCGACGACCCAAATCACAAACAGTACAATCCACACTGTGTAAGTGATCATCACTATCAGAAGCCAAGACTCTGTTCTTTGATTTCTCTCTCTGCAGTCAACAATCTCCCGAACACCAATGAAGGCGACCACGGCTGTGTGTAAAACAGATTTGGAAATTCAATCAGAGCAGCAAACAGGCGTGGATCTGAAGAGACACCTGAGAGCAATAGCTCAGCATTTTAGGAAATCTGCTTATTTGCATTCTTGCCAAGAGTTAGTGTTCATGGCTTGTTTTTTTTTTTGTGTGTATTTGTTGGTTTCCTGTTTTATTTTGTAGTTATATCCTCCTGTGGCTTTTTGACACTTTCTACTTCCTGGTCACTTGTGTTCCCAGTGTTCTGTTTCTCCACTGTGCTCTTCCCTGGTCTGATTTCCCCCCAACCCAGTCTCACATTAGCCTCTTTGGCACTGCCCTCATCCCCTCGATGGTTTAGTTTGTATTTACGCCCATGTTGTTCCCTCGCTCTTTGTTGGTTCATCTGTTTTCGCCTTCATGTTGATTTCAGCTCGTTAAAGCTTGCCTCTGTGTGTCTGGCATTTGGGTCATTTTGTCTAAATTGTGAGTTAGATTAGAGTTAAAAATGCAGCAGGTGGCCGCTGGTTAGCGTAGCATAGCGACGGAAAATGAAAGGAATCAACCAGGCTCTGTTCGGATGTCAGCCCACGAGCACTTCTAAAGCTCACAAATTAACACATTTTGTGTCATATTTTAAGTAATGAGATATATAACGTCAATTGTAATAGCCCAGCCAGATTTCCTCTCATTTCCAATCTTTGTGGTTAACAAAGATAGCCAGCTGCGGGCCTTAGCCATGAATTGACGGGAAACGTTTGAAAGTGGTCTGAATCTTCTTCTCCTAATCCTAGATTCCTCTCAAACATGGATTCAGAAAGTTGAAAACTGAACAACATTATAATGTCAAAAAGAGATGGGTGAGTACAAACATTTCATGACAAGAAGTCCAAAAATTCAGGTCCTACTCATTCTGGACAAGCATACAGTTTGCTTTGTAGCGCACAAGCAGTTGTTGCGCTAGCAGTGCGTTCAGTCTGTGCCGTCAAAAATTTGGGGGCTGTGTGCAGACTTTCCCACGTTTGGGCAAAATTCATGTCACGCAAACCCAAGTATAAATGCAAACTGTGAGTTGGCCTTTACTCTCAAAAAGAATGCGGATAAGAAATTTTCCCAAAATGTCAAACTATTGCTTTAAAGACATTGAACACGTCATTTCACAGAACCAAATGAATGCAGTAAAGTTCATGACTGTAGAGGTTAAAAACAGGTCAATCTTACTTGAAAAAATTTGGTGGATAACAGGACACACTTTGAGAACAACGTTGCAGATCTTTCTGAAACAGAGCAGAAGAGAAATAAAAGCAGCTGTGCACAAAGTGTTGATGTGAGTCAAAATCAAGTCAAAAATACAGGCAGAGGAAAAGGAGTTGAACTTACAGCTCATGTCTGAGTCCAACTGACACGGCGTCGGTTACCACCTCTATAAAATTTATCAGTAGCACCACACAAACAAGAGCAACGAGTGTGACCTAAACATACAAACAGAGAAGGACACACATGCAACTGTATACACATTAAATTGAAAACAATTCACAAATTTGCATTAGATATAGAGAAATATTGTACACCACTTATTAATACTCACGTTAAAGGGTTGTGCCAAAGCAAACAACATCAGGGACGATATTTCAGCTGCAACACAAAGTGATCTGCACAGTATTTTTGACACCTACGAAAGACATACACCTGCGCTCAGTAAATCTGAATAAGTAGTGTTCAGTGGCATTTTAAAGGTAATATTTGTAAGAAAATTTGATTTTAGAGCCAGTCCCCAACTTATCACATAATGATGCTTTGGGATTGTAGGACGGGCCAGCCACCATCCCAAAGAGTTTGTTTTTGACAGTTTGGGAAACACAGAGCATCATTATTTAATGAGTTGGTAATGACAACAATCAACTTTTCTTACAGATAGCAACTTTAAAGGCACAGATACATAAGCACAGGATCCTGGCTGAGCCTATGCTGATTTATATTTGTCCCTGACCTTTACGGAATAAAGAGAAAATTACATTTTAAACAATTAAGAAAAAAAAAAACAATTGCAAAAGTCATTAATTCTATGTAAATTCTGTAATTACCTATTCATCCACCAAGTTTTATGTTAGTGGCGGGGTCCGCAATTTCAAATTCAAATGACCTGCCTATGGTCAAGGGATTCATGGGAAACAAGGCAAGACAGTGCGGGATGAGGAGCTCTAGAAACAGTTACTATGACAACACATCCCCCCAACTCGTGCCTTACTGTAAGGAGACGACGAGAACGAAAGCTGCTGAGGGTGGTCGTCACTATGTGAGTTTGTGCCTGAAGAGAGATGAGAGTGAGAGAAAAAAAACATTTGCTTTGGTAAGACTACTGTGTAACGACATTTACTGGGTGACATGAGACATGAATTTATGAAAACCGTACCGCATTCAATCCCCCTATAGGAATGTTGGCAATCACCAGCACTGTACCTGCTTCCTGGAGCTAAATCAAAAGAAACAATGAGAGTTTGCCTTTAGACATGTTAAAATTACAACTGAATATTTTCACAAGCAAGTAGCCATTCTCACATGTGAGCTAAAGATAAAGAAAAACATTTGAAAAACAAACATTTGTGCAAGTGATCGGTTTTATTCAGATATGAAGATTTCCAGATGTGAAATTTAACATACAACACATATAATTTCTATATACACTTAATTATATGCGTCATATGTGGTTTAGAATTTTAACATGAGAAAAACATGCAAATGAAATTAGAAAAATGTTGCTTCTCCTCATGTGAATTCCACATTTCACCACATATTCATGTGCAATTGGCTATTTTCATACGTGAACATGAAGAAGGAATGAGGAAGTTCATGTTTACATATGCATAATTACAGACACACACATGTGATTGGCTTTTTGGAAAAATGGATTAGAATTTCCACATGTGAAAATATGTGTGCAAAAAATGTTTTGAAAAAAATTTGGAAAACGCACCGTTACATTACATGTTTCCGGAGCTGGCTTTGTAGTACTTGTTGCAGTAGTTGGCTTTGTAGTACTTGTTTCCGTAGCTGGCTTTGTAGTACTTGTTTCCGTAGCTGGCTTTGTAGTACTTGTAGTAGTTGTTGGTGGTGCTGTGGTGGTTGGAGGTGGAGTGACATCCTCATCCACCCGTTCCCAGAACACTCTATAATCCTGAACAAATGTGGCTCTGAAACATGCCCAAGCAAACATGTAAATGCAGATTGTTTTATTCCACCTTGTAGTTCCAACAAAACTAAAGCAGGTCAGTTTTGTTCATGACTTTGTGGCAGTCCATCAAAAATGTAGAAATACCTGAAAGTGATGTTTAGCTCTTCTCCTGGTGCTGTCCAGTTAACTTTAATCACAGACTTTGGATGATTATATCTTTGACTCACAGCTGAGCCCTAAGGCGATAGACAAACGCAGATCAAGTGTCACATAAATGAGAAAGTTTAAAAAGGCTTTCATTTCCACTTTAAATTCATTAAACCTTGTCAATTAAAGTGGACACACAAGTATTAATATTCAGTTAATCAATTCAAGGCATTTGGGGATGGTTACTTACTGCTTGATTACTGCACGTCAGGAGTTGAGTCGCATATGTATCAAGCAAGATAAACGTTCCTACAGGAGGGCTTTCATCTACCGTACCTGTCACTCGAGCCTCCAACATAAACCCTTCAAACCGGGCAGCTGTCTTGCTCCGGAGAATTACTGGACAAAGGTTTGAAGATTCATCAGGGAGAGGTGGAGGGGCAGATAATGAAGACAGTGATCGTCATAACGTTGCATTTAATTGGCCACTGCCACGATAGTGATAAACAAGCTTCCAGGAAAAAAGTCTGTACCTGTAATGGGCTCACCACTTTTGCCTAGCTCGTAAGTGACCTCAAAGGGCGGCTCACTGCTCTGAGCAGCAGAAGAACCATGGACAGGTGACATTGATTGACATGCCTCTGGGAAATAACCACTTGAGTACCCGTTTGCCTTTGTGATGACGCTCAGGCCAATCAAAATCCACAACCACATCTGTAAAACATGTGTGCAATCATCTGTAAATGCCACAAAATCAAATCCGAACATGTCTTCATTAGCAGGCGGTTCATAAGTATTAACAACCCTGACCTGGAACACCTTTACAGTGACATTCAACTGATGCTACCATAAGTTTGGTTTGGTTTCTTACTAGTATCCATTACAGAACTTCTCAAGTAATCATTAAAACGTGGTGAAGTGCCCTCTGTTCATCAGAAATATGTCATGACTTTCTGCGTGCCGGTGCCCCACCACATACAGCTGGTGGCCTTCAAACATCCTGAGTACAACACTGGTCAAGCACCTAATACAGATGTAAAGTCAGCCCTTTAACCTTAAATTGGTTTTCTAGTTGGCTGGAATACAGATCCAAAACAAAAAAGGTGCTAAATCACTCTGAATTTGAAATGTGTGTAAGAATTTTCTTTGGAAAATATGAATATTTTAAATAGAATTCAGCCTCAAAGTAAATAGCGAGCATATTTGAGATCTCTCTCCTCATTTCACTCAAATTCAAACAAAGCATTTTAAGATCACCGTGGCAAATAATTGAAAATACAATGAGATAGTAACAACTTTTTCTCTTACCTTAAAATAAAGTACTTGTCGAGCCAACACCATGAATCCACAAGGTACGTTTAAAGTCTTTCATAAGGAAAGTAGGACCTGAAGAATGCCATGCGGAGAGAGATCCTCCTCCTCCATGCAGTTGGGCGTGCAGTGTTTGCTAGAGAGCAGCACAACAACTCTACGGAGCGAAGAAGGAAGTTAGAAAGGTCAATCTAAGTGCTCTGCTAATCCCACACGTACTTTAGGACACAAAGACCTGTATCTCAAATTATTCACAGTTTGTTGGTTTCCACAGAAGTATATTTACCGACTGTAACTACGACGGAAATCTTTTACTTTTTATTACACTCACATTATTTGTCAGCTTCAGAAATAGGTTACATAACAAATTAGGATTTTTGCATTCAAATTTAGAAAGATGATGTTTTGTTATATATTAAAATACCCAGCAGTATATTCACGATCCACTTCCATGGTGCCGGTACAAAACCCTGCCTTGAAAAATACCTCAGATCAAGATAACTGTCAATTTAAAATCAATCTGTTATGACTCAGAGAAAATAGTGTTTGCTTCTTACCTTTGAAGACAAATATGTACAGTATGTGCTCTTAGTTAAAATGTCAATTTAATTGGCTGAGGAAATGCTTCATAAACATTTATTTGGGGATTTCCAAGATTAGAGCAGTATTTTTTCATATGTAAACAAGGTTTAAATCATGTGAAAGCACCATCAGTCTTTGCAATAGAAATAGCTGTAAGTACAAGGACCCTGGAAAAATGTATTGTATTCCATTTTATATTTGTTAGTATCAGTATGGACCTATGTTTTCAATGTTGGTAATAACACACTGGTATTAATGATTAAGCAAACCCAAATGTTAACACGACGATGATTACTTGGAATGTTCCATCCAAAGGGCGTGTCGAGATTAAAGTAAGCGGCAACGGTTGAGCATGCAAATGAGCAATGCTTTGCCTTAAGAGCAGCTGAGCACGTCTTTAGTTCAACAAAGATTTCACCGTTGAGTTGTTGTTATTTTTATTACCTTTAATTATTTAGATGTTTAAATATGTGTGCTGTGTAAAACTGTGTTTGTTTTTTTAAAGGTTTTACAGATAACATTTTTCTTTTACCATTAATTGTCAACTCAGCCATGTGGTCGAGGCTCTGTTTATGTTGCCAGTTTAAAAAAGTCATCATGGTTTTTATTGCACAGGGAGACTGGGAAATACATACACATATTTTACATGCCTTTTTACAAAGTGGGACAATTAAAGGGTTGAACTTGTTAGCAAACCTCTTAGATAATAAAAGTTTGACAGAAAAATCATTGCTACAGTAATAAGGCTAAACTCAGCATCACAAAAGTGAGAGTGAGTATAATTATACATGAATAATACATCATTTTGCACTGTCAACATTTTGTGCAATTTGGCGCACCTTCAAACAGAATCACATGAATTACAGCAGAGATCACATATACAGAACAAAGCCGACCACAGTTTGTGAGTGCTACACCACTGTCTTAAATACTAATCCCAGTAACAGTTTGCCAGATCTAATTTAGGTGTTAACTAAAAACACAATACGTCAGATGTTGTTATATGTTGAAAACTTGCATGTTGAAGTAAACATGTATCTAACACTGTGATAGGGGGGCCGAGTGGCTGAGACTACAAAAACTCACCCTACTACAAGACACTGTTCCACCAACATGATTCTGAAGCTGTTATTTTTAGGTAAAAAGTTACACATTGTTTTTTAAGTCAAAATTGGGAACACATCCCATACAAGCAACATTTTTATGACGCAGACGCAGACAATAAACAGCAAAAGTCAGACCTGAATTTTGAGTTTCCTTTGCTACAAACGGCTACAGATGAACCAGTTCCTAGATTTCTGCTGACATTATATGGATTTTAACCAAATGCACACTTAGCTTATAAACAGCAGTGCAGCAGTAAATACAAGGAACTATACATATACTTAAACAGCAGCTAGTACATTGACCCACGTGAGAAGTTTTGCAATCTAGTCTGCTGCTCTTTGACCCGACTTTGGCAAACGAACATCCGATGCATCAGTGACTTCAAATGACTCCTAAACTTCACGCCAACAAATGCATAAAAGACCGGGTTCAGGCAGCAGTGGGAGAAAGCAATGAGCCGGCACACATAGATTGCATAGTCAAGCTGGATACTTGTGGTGCAGTTATTGAACGGTGCGATCAAATTGTCTGCCAAAATCCCCAGAAAGATGACCAAGTTGTACGGCACCCAGCCGAGGAAGAACACAGCCACGATACTGAAGACTAACTTGACTGCTCTGTTCTTTCTGTGAGATTTTGTTCTTACAATTTTCCCCAGTATCTGAACGTAGCAAAAAGCCATCACTGCAAAAGCAACCAGGAAGAAAATGTTCTGTTGGGAGATACTGATGGTTTTCCACATGGCAGCTTTGTATTCACAGCCGAGGGAGTGCTCATCACTGTGGGGGATTGAGACGATGGAGGTGTAGAGGAGGGAGGGCATGGCGGCTCCTATGCTGATCATCCACAGTAGGACAGACAAGAAAATTCCCGTGTTGAGTTTCCACGTGCTCAGGTTAGAGAGCGGGTGGACCACGGCCATGTACCTGTAGATAGTCATGATGGTCAGGAAGAGGACGCTGCTGTAAAATCCAGTGAAGAAGACAAAAGTCACAGTTTTGCAGAGCGTTTCTGAAAACAGCCATCCCCAGATGTGGTATATTGCCCAGAAGGGAAGGCCGGTGGTGAAGACGAGGTCAGAGATGGCCAGGTTTAGGATGAAAATGTTGGTGAGACACTTGAGGTTTTCGTACAAAGCCAGGATCACAAGGACAAGGACGTTACCTGTGAGGCTCAGTATGAACACAAAGGAGAAGAAGACAGGGACGGCAATGGATCCAAATTTGACCACCTGGCCTTTCTCACAGACTTGATCTTCATAGTCATAGTCATATATTGAGCTGTCATTAGAAGAGTTACTCATTGCTGTGAAACTGGATCCTGGAAAGGAAATAAAGGATTATTACTGCTGGTTCTTATCATCTTACACTTTATCATTTTAGAAGGTAGCAATAAAAGAAGTGGAGTAAGGAGTGTGTGTATATACTTAAAGCTGCTACAGGGAACTTTCATATTTTGCTGATTCTGGCAGAACTAATTAACTTTTTTAAAGACACCTGTTTGTTTTAGAAGAGAAAAATTAACCTACCTCTTGGCCAGGACTGATATGTTGTTGGGTGCGGCGCCTTCTGTCTACTCAAAAGATGATTCAGATAGGGGAAGCTTTAATAACCTCATGACGTGTTTCTGTTCCTCTGTTCTACTTACAGAATCTGTTTTGACCATACCCCTACTTCAGCCTCACCTGTGTGTTTTTTATTTTTTTCCACATCACCAGCGGAACTCTTTAGAAATGAGATATGAAACTTTAAAGGGGTACTCCAGTGATTTTAGTGTTACACTTTCTATAATATTTGGACACTAAAACAAGCTGTGTAAAAATTGATGAAGCAGAGATGCCATGACTCTTGGTCGTTTAGTGCCTAGTGTGGTTCCAACCAATATAGTATCATTTCATTAGAGACTCCTTCCTTGTAAATGACTGCCTTTGAAACCCCCAGGTCCCCAGATTGCAACACAGGCTTTGATAATGTGTGGTTTCCAAGCTTGATTTGAGATTTCAGGTTTTAAAACAGATTTGGTAAAGTCTTTAGCTGATGAGTAGGCCTATTACTTCCCATTATGAGGCAAAATTATTTCAAATCAGTTGAGTGTCCCTTTAAGAAATAAGAGCTCCGTTAAAAAATATCCAGTGTTAATCATATCAAATATCAGGCTATTTTACTCACAAGAATCACAATGCTAGTATGTATACTATAATTTTTATTTACAAATCATAAAAGGCAAATAAAACATTTTTAAACAAAGCTTAAACAAAGAAGTTGATTAAGACTATTCATACTGTTCACCGTGATTAAAAACAGCAAAACAATATATTATTATAATATTATATTGTTATTCTGTTGTGTTGCTGTCAAATGAACAAAGGAACACGGCTGTGGGACAAATATTTCTGTCTGTCATTGATCACGTGACATCTCTGTTTACTCTGCTCCGGCAACCAAACCTTTGTTTCAAAGTCCCGCCTATCAACCTCGTAGTGATTGGTCCGAGCGCTTAGACGCCGCTTTGTCAGTGGACGGCCCCGTGTCAATCATAACACTTTAAACAAGTTTGGATGCAGACACATTAAACGAACTGGGTTGTTATGGACTTGAGCCATACCTGTAAAAGTATGTCAAAGTTGTTATTCTCTTCCAATTCTTTCACCAGCAACTATTTAGAAGCATGTTAGAGCATCTAAATTATCGTTTGTCGGTGATGTCACGGTTATTTTCAAAATGTCAGTCAAAGGAACACTGAGTCAAAGCTAAATATAATCGCCTCGGAGACAGCTACAAAGCACCAAAGTCGTCTGTAAAATCTTAAACTACGAGCGTTGTATCATCATCTGTCGTTATTCGATGTGACAAAAGTATTTTTTATAGCTGTAAGAGCCGGTAGTTTGGGTTGTGAAGCTGTTCTTGGTGTTTTTCAAACTATTAAAAAGCCAACTCACGTTAACCTAGTTAGCCGTTAGCTAACTTAGCTGTTAACTAAAGAAATCTAACGTTAGCTAACGTCAAACAAATCATCAAGACTGTCAGGCTGTCGTTAGCTGCGACAGTCTGAATGTTTATACATGGAAGTGGAGATTGTGGCCGCTCTTACATTGTCACAGTGTAACCACTTTCGAAGTTAAGCCAGATGTCACACGACCTACTTCCTGATAGCTACCATACAGTAGATGGACAGTGACATCAGCTGCTACATCATACTAGTAGGCCTACATGTAAAAACCCCACAATAAATACGAACCAACTACTGTGAAGGTTGTGTTTCTTACTTTAGTCAAAAGTAGAGGAGATTCTGTACATGCACACACACACGAACCAATGATCTAAGTAACTATATTGTAATAAATCGTATGTACTTTGCAAGGCATCAATCTGAAGGCTTGCTATTAACACAGTATTTCTTGTAAGGTAAGTCTTAATATAAAAGGTGAGATTTAAGGTAATCCATCTTAACCAGCTTCCAATAAGAACCAGATTCAATACACTTATTTTGCTTTAAGAAATCTAAAACGGTCAAATTTGCATTCATGTTCATAATTTGAGCCATAAATTGTCCAAGTGTTGTTGAAGCTCTATAAGAACGTAGTGTTTTTAGTTGTTCAGGAGTGTCATTGAATGTCACAAAAACAAAGATGCATGGTGTTATTCAAGTCTGAGTCAAGTCTTTTATCCCTGGAGCACCAAAACTAAATCTTACCAAAAGCAAACAGCTATTGTATTGTATTGTTATGATGCATAAATGGCACTGGAACCCGAAGTTCCCTTAATTGACTGACTATCTCTGCAAACTGTCACTCTGCCAGCCATTCTCAGGTTCTGTAAAATAATAATTAGGGATCCTTCATATTTACAGAGCATTTTTAGCACCCAAACAGCAGCATACATCAATTTAAATTAATTTATGTATATATATTTATATTCGAATATATCTGTTTTGTTTTTTTCAGTAGAAACATCTCATTGGCCAAATCAAACCTTATGGCGCGCTGAATTTGTGGATAGGAATAAAAGGTTGAATAGTGCAGGTAGTTGGCAGTCAGAAGTTGACCTAATTCTTAATACAGTTTATCAAATAGATGATAGGGAATCAGATCAACTTGCATATGTGACAGACCATAACATCTCTATCAGACTGAATTAACAGCTACTTTTTCTGCACAGAATTAGGCAATGTACCCATTATTTGAACTCTCATGCGTAGCACATTTGTGTGAATCAAGGGAGAGAGAGAGAGAACAGTAAGTTGGAGCATTCATGTCAATCTTTTGTTCCTGACTGCTTCTGATTCTCTGATTCAGCAGACTGGATGTGACCCTGTGACCCCTGGTTGCCAGGGAGAGAGCGGTGGGGCCATGGCTGTTGGGGCTTCGGTCGGGGAGAGCCAACTCCAGAGGATTATCCGAGATCTGCATGGTACGCCAGCTTTATGTGTGTGCGCGTGTTCGTGTGAGCATGTGTGAATAGATTGGCTGCGGGCGATTGTTGGCTGACATGGTGTGATTGAAGAGAAGAGAAAGAAGAGTCAGAAATGTTTGCAATGATATTATGACCTTCTCAGCGTCAAGTCTAAATACAATCTTTACTACTGGAACTATCTGACATCTCCTGCTCACCAATTTATTTGGGAAAACATCTGACCTCACGCCTCTGTAGTAAGGGTGTGGTGGAAGCTTCTGTCAGCATGCAGCGAGACAGAAAGTGCGTACTGAGGGTGCACCCATCACAGGTGTCCTTCCAGTTTTTACGATGGATCCGAGGCAAGTGGTTGATTCACAAAATAGCTGTACTTGTCCATGAGTATGTAACCAAAATGTACAAAGACATAAAAAAAAATTGCAATCTAATTTAGGTTTTTTTAGATTTCTAATTTTCTAGATTTTTCAAATTTCTAAAGAGAAAGCCATATTTTCTGCGTTTTTGCTGTTTGCATTCCTGCTTCTTCACGGCTCTGATACAACTTTTCAATGAAGACCTGCTATTCTATTATGTTTATCTTAAAGAAGCAGATGTCTTTTGCCTTTTAAATCTTCAAGGGAAATGTAAATTCCACCTGGTTGTATGAAACCTGCTTTATTAATCACTCATCTTTTGTCATTTTTTGCTGAATTTCAGAGGCCGTTGCAGAACTTGCGAAGGAGTATCGGGAAAGTGGGGAGCCAATCACAGATGACAGTACCAACCTGCACAAATTCTCCTACAAATTGGAGTACCTGCTACAGGTGTGATTTTGCTTGTATTTTCACAGCTGACCACTGAGTCCTAATTACTCACGGAAGTTTTAATTTAATGATAATGATTCTCAAATAAGATGCTCTTAGTTAAATGTGATGTCCCCTATTACAAAAAGAAATCCAAAAGGAAAATTCTTCATATTGTAAATTCTGATGATTCATTCGTACTATTTGTTTGAAAATGGATAGCTGTTTGAACAAAAAAATCCTGTCTATATCCAACTCCATCTATATATCTGCCTATCTTTCAGTTTGACCAGAAGGAGAAAACTACGTTTCTTGGAACAAAGAAGGATTATTGGGATTACTTCAATGACTGTCTGGCTAAAATCAAAGGAGCCAATGATGGGATCCGTTTTGTCAAATGCATCACTGAGGTGGGATTATTATGTTGTTGCTGTTTTGTTGAGTGACAGCACTGATTACACACAGCGATCATTGGTAATAGCTGATAACCCATTAGAAAATATCTGTTTTACCTTCTACCCATGACTCAGAAAGGTTTTTACTTCAATTTTCCTTCTCATCTCTGATACAGATGTGATGTAACATTTTCATATTGCTATTGCTTTAGTGTTTCCAAAATATGGGACCCAGAACATTGAATCTCTCAATTTTAGTCTTGGCAGTGTTGTGATTCATCCCTGTAACATAAGCAACATGTTGTGTAATTGCAGTTGTAACATGTTATGATCCTTTCTTCTTTTTAATTTCATGTTTGTCAGGAAAATCAACATAATAGTGTGTGTTGCATTTAAAATAACATTAGCTCTAATAATTATGTTGCGTTGTGTTGCGTTTAGATAAAATAAATAATAAATAATGAATTGGCATTAAATTTGTTTTGATGTTTTTTTGATAATCCAAGGTTGGGACTGTTAAGTAAACACAGGTTAAAAGCTCTGTGTAAAACTGTGTCTTCTTTCACTTTGATAGCTGAAGACCTCTCTGGGGAAAGGACGGGCATTTATCCGCTACTCCCTCGTACATCAGCGGCTGGCTGACACCCTGCAGCAGTGCCTTATGAACCAGAGAGTCACCAGGTAGAGCTGTCAGAGCACACTTTTTCTGTGATGGTCTTGTATGAAATGATTAGAACAACAATAAGTTGAGCAGAGATCATGAAACACTTGTTGCATAAACATGCAGGTTAGATGTGGTGTCATTGATGGAAACTGATGCGTAGGCCTATGTCATTTCCTTATTTGCAAAACCTATTGTTGATGTTCTGTTGTGGAGTTTTACTTCATGGTTCATTCTGTACCTGGTTTAAATGTCACTTTCTTGTCACAGGTCAGACTTCCTTTTTCAACTGATATTATTGTTTGTAGTTCTGCTACGTCCTACTGTAACCTCTACCACATCTCTCCTCGCGCAGTGACTGGTACTATGCAAGAAGCCCCTTCTTGAAGCCCCACCTCAGTGTTGACATAATCAGCCACCTGTATGAACTCAACGAGGTCCAGTTTGATGTCGCTTCCAGAGGTCATGATCTTGATGCCTCCTGGCCAACTTTTGCAAGGTAATGTACAAGACAAGTCATGAATACAGCACAGAGAGCAGATGAAACCACAAAGATATCTTAATAGGCATCAAGACATTATTGTGTGTCGAATATAGCTAGCATTTCTTTTTCTGATCAACAGGAGAACACTGGCAAACTCACCTGGCCACATGTGGAAACCACCCAGTCGCAGTTCCAGTATTAACAGTCTAGCCAGCACCTACTCACAGGTAGTCGGCATTTGTCTCAAATAACATCCTGTCATTTTATCATCATTTTAAAATTATGTTAATTACCCTTCATCTATTCCTTTCCATCTTCTTCGGTTTCCCTTGCAAACATCTAGCAAGCAGCCGAGTTCCCATCTAGTCCTGACTATGGTCAGGGACTGCTGAATGACCTGAATGAGTCCCTCCCTACCTGCAGAGAAGATTCCAGCACAGCTGAAGACCTTCGCCTGGAGCTGGACCAGTCAGAGCTGAAGCAGCGAGGGCTCCTAGACAAGGTGCAACAGCTGGGTGAAGAGGGAGCTGAGCTCAGGGGAGTCATTGTAGAGCTCCAGAGACAGCTGGATATGTCCCTTTCTGCCCAAGAGGAGCATCGGGGTTTGCAGGGAGAACTAAAGGTTCTGCAGGGAAGGGAGGAGGCACTGTCCAGAGAGGTGGAAGCGCTTAGAAATGGGGAGAAAGTCAGGGAGTCTGAACAACAGCTGCTCCAGGAAAAGCTGGCAGTTGCTGAGGGTAAGAACATAGAGCTCCTGGCCAAGTTGGACGGGGTTCTGGATGAGAAAGGCCAGCAGGCAGCCAGTTACTTTGATTCAGCTCAAAAGATACACGAATTGTTGGACAGATTGAAAGAGGCAGAGAAAGGGAAGATGGAAGCTGTAGCTGAGGTGGAGGAGAAGAAGAGGCAGACAGAGAGGCTAGAGGAGGAGCTGAGATTCAAGGAGGCAGCTGTGAAGGAGAGTGAAACAAAACTGGGAGGATTAGCTGCATCTACATGTGAGGAGAAGGCCAAGTTGGAGGAGAAAGTTGAGGAGCAGTGCAGTGCCCTTGATAAGCTGCAGGGGGCCTTGACAGTGAGAGAGAAGGAGGCGAGCAACCTACAAAGACAGCTGCAGGACCTCCAAAGATCTCTGGAAGAGAAGGAGGAAGAGTTTGAGGAGGTGAAGAGGAGGGCACACCAAGATAGAGATGAACTGCAGAAGAACGCTAGTTGCTTAAAGGAGTCTTTAGAAGCAGAAGTTGCTGCCCTTAAGGAGCAGCTTAAGAAGAAAGAGACAGAACTTACCTCCAGCAGCAAGACACTACAACAGCTCGAAACCAAGAACCAAAGCCTGACCAAAGAGAAGGACAAACTGACTGCCAGCGTTGTTGAGCTTGAGGGTAGCATCAAGGAGCAAGCACTGAAGATAGAAGACTACAAGACACAGTGTGCCAACATGATGGAACTAAATGAGAAACTGCTGACCACGGTGAAGAGAAATGAAGAGCTGAAGAAGGAGATGGCAGAAAACAGAACAGTGCTTGAAACCGAGTTAGTATCTCTACGGGTTTCAGAGAAACAGCTTCGAGGCCAGCTCGATGACACCAAGATGACAGTGGATGAAAAAGAGAAGCAATTGCTTGAGGAGAACCGCAAGCTGGATGAGAGTCTGCAGCGAGCCACCATGGCCGCAAAGCTCTCAGATGCCTCGTCAAAGAGACTCGAGCAGGAGAACCAGAGTCTGAGGGAGGAGCAGGACACTGTGAAAGCAGCTCTCAGCCGCATGCAAGCTGACCTGAAGAGTGTTCATGGGCAGATTGGAGAGTTGGAGAAGAACTTGGGAGCTTCACGCAAGAATGAAGCAAGCCTCCGAGAACAGCTCCAAGCCAAAGAGGCCCAGTTGGAGAGTAAAGAAAAAGACGTTGTTGAGCTGCAGTCCACGTTAAAAGCTTTGGAGGCCAGGGAGAAGGAGCTTGAGATTGCCAAAGCTGATGCAGAAGCTACCTGTGCTAAACAGACGGACATGATTGAAAGGTTCACCTGTGAGAAGCAGACAATGGAGAAATCTCAGCTGGAGAGGAGCGCGGTCCAAACAAAGGAGAGCCAGGAGGTGAAAGGCAAAATGACTATGATTGAAGGCCAGTTAGAGGTGAGCATGAAAGACGTGTCCAGGCTGCAGGCAGAGATCCTGGACCTCAAGGTGCAGGTGAGGAGGGCTGAAGAGGAAAAGTTAAAATCACAAGCACAGCTGGAAGTGACGGAGGCCCAAAGAGAGGAGCTCAGGACTCTGACCGAGCAGCTTAAAGCCCAGACGGAGGCACTGAATCAGAGGCATGTAACAGAGCTCATGGAGTGCAAAAAGAAAGAAGAGGCGGTGATTGAACAGCGTGACAGAGAAGTAGCTGCCCATGCCGAGTTGGCCATCTCAGCGGCTGCAATCCGAGAAGAGCTGTCCACCCTCAAAGCACAAAATGACAGACTAACCTCGGAGAACGGTGAGATACGTGAGGGCCTGCACAGAGCGAACACAGAGATGGCAGAGCTGGGGATGGCCATCTGTAAGCTGAGTGCAGAAAAGCAGGAGATCAGCGAGCATTGGGAAGGGGACACTGCCAGGATCGAAGAGCTGGAGAAAGAGGTGGAGCGAATAGAGGAGGGCATGGCAGAACTTCGGATGGAGAATACCAAGCTAAGAGAGGAGCTGACACAAAAGGAGGAATTTCCTAAGACTATCACGGAGCTCAAGGAGCAGCTGGAGAAGACCAAGAACCAAGTGCAGAGCGCCAAGTGTTCTAGCCGTGAGGAGGCGGAGGCCATCAAGTTCCAAATGAGCTCAGAGAGCATGAATCACCAGGTCCAGATGAAGGTGAGAACTTTTTAATCATGCCTTGTACGACACACTGTTCCTGTTATCTCAAATATCTCAGCAATGTAATCGCAATTGAATAGGCAGATAAGTAAAATGGAGTCTTCTTTACCCAAATAATGTCCCCAGATACAAGCCGTTTTTATACTGGGGAGTAAGCCACCAATTGGCCGTCCTTTTTGTGGCTAGGTCCACGGATTTAGACAGAAGGCGGTAAATTGGGGGTCTGTTTTAGTCCGGAGTCGGAGGGTACACTTATTTCCACCTCCATTGCTATCTAAATCCGAGAAGTCGATGTGCCGGCGATTGCGCGAGATGGGCGGAGGTGTCGATTATGTGCACTGTTGTGCGACCCACAGCCTGGGGAGTTTTAAAACCAGGAAACAGCTGATCACAGCAGTCAGTTCATCACTTCATCCACAGACATCAAGATGAGCAACTGGAAAGTCGTTGAGATCCAGGAGATACTAGCGTCTCCTCGGTCTCTGTGCTGTCTTTGTTGTCCGCTTGTTGTTGTAGCGGCAAGCTACTAACGGTCGCTACGTTCAAATTACAAGCCCCCCCGCTAAGAACCCAGTTCTAAACTCCAATGGGGTGCAATGTAAAGCTCTTATTTTGAAGACAAATTCGACCTGCTTCTCTTCACGCCCAGTTTCGTGCTTCACTTCAGTGGTGGCTTTTTGGAAAAGAAGGAATATTATACCTCCCTTTTAGAAAGACAAGGCGGCACATTGCAGCCTTTACCTTGCTGCAAATGTGACAACTTTTCTATCTAAAAGGGGCTACAGACTGAATTCCAAGTCCAGGTGTAAATGGAGTACTTCTGTCAGAATGTATAAAATCAATTTCCACGTGAAGTGGCAGTTTTCGTCAACATGTCCACCACTTGTGGGATGTATTGGCAAGAAATTTTGTGCAGACATTAAACCTAATAACTTTGTTGATCCCCTCTCTAACCGCCATGAAGTTGATACTGTTGGTTAAGGAGAAAACATCTCAATTGCCATGACATTTGATATTTTAGACGTTCATGTTCCCCTCACGAGGAATTGTAATGACTTTGGTGAGTCCCTGAGGTTTCATCTAGCTCAAAATCTTAACTTTCAATACTTTGGTTTAAGTCCAAATACCTAACAAACTAACTCCATTGGCCTCAGCTTTTGTTTGTGTTTAGTGTTAATTAGCAAATGTTAGCATTCTAACACTCTGAATTAACATGGTAAACATTGTATCTGATCAGCATCGTCATGTAAGCATTGTCATTGTAAGCAAATTAGCATTTAGCTCAAAGCATGGCTTTAGACTTTTCTTATTTCCCTTTTCTTGTGTTACTTTCACATTTCAGAGTGTGAATGAGCAGCTGGACAAGGTGAAAGCCCAGCTGCAGGAGGAGCTGAAGAATGTGTCCAGCTTGCAGGCCAGAGTGTCTGAACTTGAGGTGTGTGTCTTCCACGCAGTGATTAATAGTGATCTACTCCCTTTTTCAAGTCTAAAAAAAACACCTATTTATGATTAATATGTATTATGTAGATACATATCAGTCAAAAGTGCAACATCTATACATAGTTGCAGGAAGCACCGATGCCTTTATCATTAGTGGATTTGCAGGAGGGAGGGAGAAAAATAAGCCACGCACCACATGGAACACAACAACAGGCAGATTATGTGTGATGATTGTTTGATAAAAAGTTTTTCGTTTTTTCATGATAAGATGCCTTGATTGCTTGAGAAGTTGTCTTTGATTGCAGAAAGTAGAATAGATGCAAAGTGACTGCAGTGCACTGACCCTAATCCAATTATTAGCTTGATGAGAATACTTTGAAATAATCCCTTCTGATCATTTGTTTTATGTGTTTACAGAACCATATTATGGGATTTGATGTTGAATAGTTGTTTGATTTTTGTTTGATTTTTTTTTTTCTTGCATTGTTTGATAAAGGATGTGAATGAGCAGTACCTGAAGCTAACTGTCGAGAAAGATGCTCACATCACAAAGACCGAAACTTCTATCTGTAAGAGTGAGAGTGAGATTCAGCGCCTGAGAGATGCAGTAACCTGGTATGTTTATCTAACACTGACATTTGTGAATTTCACCTTCCGGTGCAAAAAATGAGGCACTGACTCATTTTCCTTGGGCCTAATGCTTTCTTCAGTGCTGAAGACGCACACTTGGCTGTGCAAAAGGTCTGCGAGGAGCTAAAGGAGAAACTCGGCACATCAGAAGCTGACAAACAAAGCCAGTGCCTCAAGATGACTGCAGAGATCGATGACCTCAACAGAACCAAGACGAACCTTGAAGAGCGGCTCATCGAGCTTATAAGGTATGATATGTCTCTGGTGCAGCTGTCAGCAGTGTCAACATTATTTGTTGCAGCATCCATATAATTTCTTAAGGAATTGTTATGTTTCGTTGCTGCCTGCTCTTTGATTGTCCCTCTGGGTGAGTTTTTAATTGGTTCCTCCAGTAAGAGCAGTTCTCTGAAGTTGTCACGCTTGACATTGTTGGGGGCAAATTAGGTTCAAGGTGACGGATCAGGGGAGAAGCCTTCTTTGAATGCTGACGTGATTTATAGAGAACAAGTCTGATAGAGAGACTTTGATAGAGAATATAGATGCTACTGAATAGAACGACTATATTAAAGAGCCGCTGTTGCCTCAGAAGCTTTCATACTCTGCTAAGGAAGAACCACAAATACAGTGATTCAATCAATTCCTTTGGGATCCACATGATTTCAGTCTTTTCTGCTTTTGTATTATGCATGCCCTCGTTGTTATCGTCACATGGGGTAATGAGGCGACTTCTGGTGTTGAATGTATCCATGTTAAATGAAAAATGCATGCAATGAAAAGTGCACAACATGCTTAAGCAGTTTCTATTAGATGTTTTTTTTTTCTGGAAAGGATCCGCTAAAAATGTTTGGAAAAAGGCAGGCACTTTCAAAAGATACTTGGTAGGTGATTTGACGAACCATCTGCCTTATCACTGTCTATCACAGGTCAAATTTGACCAATCAGATCAACAGTGAGAAGGTGCTACCGCCGGCAAACCCCATTGGTAAACCAAACAATTACTGAAGTCAGTGAAGAGAATGCTGTTATTTGTTTCCTCTTTCAAGGAAATGTTTCTCTAGTTCTGAGATATGCGAGACATATCCACATGTTCTTGTGATCTCGCATATCTTGCTATTGTGTTTAAAATAAACCTCACTAATCTTGCTAGTTGTTGTTTGTGATAATAATATATTAATATTATTATTACAAAATAATAATTTGGTCCCAGGCTGATATTTTTGAAGATAAGCAAATGGCACTAAAGCTCCATACATGTTTCTTTTTGTGCATTACATCAGGGACAAAGATGCTTTGTGGCAGAAGTCGGACGCTCTGGAGTTTGAGCAGAAACTGCGGGCAGAGGAGCGCTGGTGGTTAGTGGATAAGGAGGCCACACACTGCCTCGGCTGCCAGGGCCAGTTCACCTGGTGGCTGCGCAGACATCACTGCAGGTTGGCTTTCAGCAGGCACTGCAAATGCGAGCCGACAGAAATGAATTTTATTAACCAAATGACACCTCATTCATTTATTTTGATACATGAATCACTCTTTAGGCTTTGCGGTCGCATCTTCTGCTACTACTGCAGCAACAACTTTGTTATGACGAAGCATAGTGGGAAGAAGGAGCGCTGCTGCAGGGACTGTTACACCCAACACAGCGCGGTGGTGGAGAGGTTCACCGAGGCAGAGCTGAGTCCTTCAGACACTCAGCCTCCTCCGCCCGGAGCTGGACCTCAGCCACCTCCTGAACCAGCCCCATATAAACCCACACCCAGGGTAACAGGTGAGAGGCAAGCTGTGAGCTAACTTGACAGCTGCGCACTTGGCTCAAAGGTTTGTCGCAGTCGTAGTAGCCTATTGTCTTCGTTTACTGTAAGTTAACTGGGAAGCAGAAGTGAAAGGACTGACTCGGAATAGGGACAGGAACATTTGAAATGAAATCATTCATTGTTATTAAAGAGGAAGATGGTGACATTTCAAAGAAGCTGTTTTGTTTTGATTATAGAAGAAAGTTTAGTTATATAATGTTAGGTCTGTCTTTGTACTGGCTTAGTTGCAAAGATGAATTTCAAACAGTTTTTTCCTCAACTGTACATGCAATAGGTTTTTATATACTGTTTATTCAGAAGAGAACAGGGAGTGGTCCAGTAGTTCAATAATTGTTCTTGTTCCTCTCAGTTTTAGACCCCAGCAACAGATCTGATGACGGAGCCTTTGACATCATCACAGAAGAGGAAGTGAACGGCGTCTACGACAGTGACACCACCTCCCAGACCACAGGAGGCTCCCTGGAGGGAGAACGAGACCGACGGCTCCTGGGGGCAATGGATATGTGAGTGTGATATCTGTCTCAGGGCGGCACAGAGGAACCAGGTTGAGACCTAGCTCAGCAGCTCAGTCGTTTTCTGAGTCACTTTTGTGCTCTGGTCAGATTCCTCATTTGAAGGTCAAACCATCGCAATGCGAGAAAACGCAACAGCTTAGTTCTGAACTCCTGAAATTACAGAGTTTTAAAGACATATCTGCGCAGGGTTATGCTTCATACGTCAATATCCTGGCCTCCACGGTCAATTACTTCTCTAAAAAGAGTGACAGCTGCATACAGTGCATTCATAAACTGTACTGGTGTCATGTCGACTAATCAGATTATGATACAGATCAAAGGTGACATACTATCTATCGTATAAAGTGCTGGATAGTTTAAAATATAAAAAGATAAAATGCTAGTCATGAGAAAATTATAAATGTTTCAAATCGTGTTTTTTTTTCTGGAAAACAGCCAGACATTTACTGCAGGCTTTCTTCCAGGTTGTCATGTTCGCTTTAACTCCTTGAACTTTCAAAGATGGGAAGTAAGAAATTGGGAAGTGAATTAGTTCTGTTTTTTATTATCTATGATGTACCTTTTATCAGTCTGGGGAAGTTAAAAAGAGAAGATTCGTCAATTTCGTCTGTAATATTTATCTATCATTCAGTATCAGAAATGACAGATGATTGGAGACACCCATCATGGCCCATTCTTTAACTAGAAGTCATTCCTGTAAATGCTCCTAAAAAGGACATTAAACACAGACTCACTACTGCTTGAATGCAGAAATCTCTGAAGTAGATGCAACTTGTTTTCTCTGTTTCAGCACCTTATGTTATTTTCTAGTCTGGGCCACAGTGCACCTCAGGGGATTCAGCACACATGTATCTGCCCCCCTTTCCTGCCGTCAAAACATAATTAGGGAAGTTCTTTCTTTTGTTTTCATCAATAAATGAAAACAAAAGTGGCACTTCTCAATTGGAAGAATTGAGAAGTGCCACAGTTTCATGGTAGTAAAAGGTGACAGGTCGGTGGAGAGAGGCTGAAGCATTCGTGTGTTACCGTAAAAAGTACTGCTGTCATTGCTGTATGCCTGCATTCTAGTAAAAATGCACCAAAAATGGCCAGTGTTCTAAGATGTATGTCAAGGATGAGTAAATTGAAAGAAAATTGGTTGCCAGCTAGTTTAATGATTCATTTATTGTTTCAGTCAGTTTTCAAACAAAAAAGTAAATCGTTTGATGGTTTCAGCTTCTTAAAGTGATATCAAATTCATAATGACATAAATGATAGAAAACCCAAACAAAGAGCAGCTTCTTGCTCTGAGTGAGAGTTACATGCACGTAAATCAAAATATTACTCTCTGTCTGGATTTCACAGAGGCACAGGAGATGTGACCCCTGATGACCCTGAGGAGCATGTTCCTACTGTTCAGGATTCAGAAATCAACCTGCTCAAATCAGGAGAAGTCACGTGAGTCTTGACCTCGATGTACTCGCTGTGTTAGTCTGTGTAAATGACGAGGTCACTCATATCATTTTTTGATCTCATCACAGGATGGCTGTCCCTCTCAGCATCGATGACATTTCTCAGTTTGGCGACGGCTCCAGGGAACTCTTCATCAAGTCCAGCTGTTACAGTGTGATCACTGTTGCTGTGGGTGACTGCGGGCCAACAATCAGCTGGATGTTCTCCTCAGAGCCGAAGAGCATCTCCTTTAGTGTGGTGTTCAGGGAGTCCGCTGACACTCAGATGGAACAGTCGAAGGTATGTGTGCGTGTTGTGTGCATTTTTATGTTTGTGCATGTAGACCAATGTGTTGTGACACCCTGAGGGGGACTGCAGGACCCCCTAAAACAAGGTCTAACAACCATCAATTGATTGAATAGAGTGCAGACATGAAGCAAAAAAAGTGAGAGAGCTCACATGGATGAGAGAGAAAGAGGGAGAGTGAGAATATGAACAAGTGTGGCCACGTGATTTAAAAACTTTCTTTGATCAGGAAGCCTAATGTGACTCTACAGTTCTGTGGTTTATCAGTCAAGTGTATGAAATATACTGCAGACTGGAGTCTCTGTTGACAGAGACAAACAGGCCCATCCATGTTACATATGCCCCTCTTCTCAGTGAAACATCTGCATTCACTGTAGTGCATTATTATAAACTATTATTTGATACCTGGCATCACAGGTGAACAACTCTTGAGACGTGAGGTCTTGACATGCATCTTGAGTGACCCACTGGGTTTGGATCTCAATTCCCTGCTCTTTATATAAATACATCACCGGGACAATGGAAACAATCTTCTTTAACACAAAGAAAGAAAGACCTTAATGTGTAACATTTGCTGAATTTAGAAGAAGGCTGTTTGTATTACAAAGTACAAAATTTGTAAAAAAAAAAATTTAAAGGGAGTCTGGGCAACGAAAGAAGTAGCTGATATTGGATACGGCTCACTGTATTTGTAACATTTGACAGGCTAAATGTTGGCGGATAAGACGCACTAGATGAACTGGTTGTATATTATGTGTCTAGCCCACATCCAGCACTTTTCCCTCCTTGATGTGTACTGTGTAATTGCTGTGGCTGCTATGAGTGTCTCTTAAGTATGTTGCTGTTCAACTTTTCGGTCTGCTTAAGTGTAAAACGTTCTCAAATTCTTGTTAATAATTGAGATATCCTGGCCATTGACTATGACATCAAAATAGAGACTGGCTTCTTAGCACCCACGACTGTGACTGACTTCCATTGTCACGGCTTGTTCGTCTGCCGCGGGAATAGTCCAGAGAGGCAAAAGTCGAAGGCAATGTTGTTACATAAATTCCAATTGAAGCAAACAGTAAGGCTAAAGATAAATGTTTTCGGTTGTTGTAAAATTGCAGCCACTTCAAAACGCACACAATGATGACTGAAAGTTATTACCAGACACAATGGACTGTGTGCGTGCTTCCATGGCCGCCCCCTGCAGAGAGGAGGGCTATTCGTTTTCCCTTTCAAATATCACAGCCTCAGGAAAAACACTGCAGGTTGTCGCTGTTGCTCAGCAGGTTGAGGTAAACATCCTGCACTTAAAATGTCAGGGGTTGTTAATGAGTTATGACCTTTCATCCCATCTTCCTTCCCCTCCCTATCATACCAATATCAGTACTAGTAGCAGAGTACTATAAATAGAGATTTGTGGGTTGAGTTTCACATCAGGCCAATGTTTCTGTTCTTCTCTCAGGTCCTGATTCCTCTCACTCGCTGCAGTTCCCATAAAGAGACAATTCAGGGGCAGCTGAAAGTGCGACACCCCGGCCTCTACACACTCATCTTTGACAACTCCTTCTCACGGTATGGAACTCCCGATTCTTCCTCTTAGCGGGAGAAGCTTGCGCGTCACAGAAATCTTTTTAACTCTTACTGTTTTCACCATCATTTCCTCCCACGGTTGAGTGTGTGAGTGTGTGTGTGTGTGTGAGCATTTTAAACTGGCCTCCTATTGTGCCGCCGTGTCTCGTTGCAGTTAATTGGATTGGCGCTCCTTTGATCAGAAACCTTCTCCCAACAGGTTTATCTCCAAGAAAGTCTTCTACCACCTGACCATGGAGAAGCCCATAATCTATGACGGAAGCGACTTTCCCTGAAGCCGGATGACACTCACTCCCACAGAGGCGTCAGCGTGACGTCACAAAGAGATCCTCACGATGATGCTACTGGAGAGATGGCGCTTCAGTGACTGTTTGTATTTGATTTGACTTTTTTGCTCTTTTGTTGCCCAAACCTGTTTTACCCAAGTGTTTTATGTTTTCAGAAACATTTCTGTTTTATCTTTACTCTGTTTTGAGGTGTGCTCATGTTTTAACTGTGGCCTAATTGAAGTGTTGTCAGTGGGATGGAAGTGGGTTTTAGAGAAGAAGAAGAAATGTTAATGCAAGTTTTAGCACATTTTTCTTTTTAAAAATACCAAGTAGTATACTTTAGTTCAGCTTTTTCTTAGCTAGACAAATGTGTAATTTTGTTATTTATTTCTGTAATTTTTGTCTGTCTGTTTGGCCACTCTTTCCCCAAATATATGTTACGTTAGGGAATGCAGATTGCTGCAACAATAGCAACACTATCAGTATGAAATATGATAAAAGACTGTCAGCAAATGATAAATATACATTGGAAAAAGTTGTCTGTAAAGACCCAGGAAAGATTTTTTACATTTGCAAAACCATGGCCAGTTAAAAAGGTTTCAAGTGTTGGGCAATCTTTTAAATCAGATGGCCAAAAGAAGCCCAACCAGCCCAAATCCATTTTTTGGACATTTCCAGATTGTATCTAGATTGATTTTAAGAAGACTGGACATCACAAAAAAACAGAACACATGAAATGCGAATTTAGCAAATCAAATAACATTTGGAGTTGGTTTGGAATACAATTCAAATCTGAATCTCAGTCCGGACACTCTGGCCGCTCGTATCAGATTTCAAAGCGTTTTTTGTGTCATTGGCAGCGTGACACACAACAGCGACATTAAATCCAGAGAGACAGAAGTGCAACATAAAAATCTGATCTGATCACTTGCATATAACAGTACGCACCCCCAATCTGCCAGATCTGATTTGAGAAACAAATCGATTTGCCTGCTGTGTGAACAAAGCATACGTTTGCACTTTGCCTGTGCATGAAGGAAACAAAGTAGTGAATAGTAACTGGCCTGGAAAAATACAGTTTCCGTTTGATAACTAAGCATGTGCACTATGTGCAAATCTCAGGATTGGGGCATACAATTGTCCCTCAGTGGTAGCATGTCCTAATGTTGTGTTTTTGGGAAAGTAAAAAAGAATAGAAACACTCTCGGCTCAAAGAGACCGACAAACTAGCTTTATAGGATCTAATGAAGAAGAGTACCTGATCTTCCACAGGCTGACCTGATGTGTCGCTACATTGATATTCAGTTAAATCTAACAATGACTGCCAGCTTGTGAGCTTTTCTACTTCCAAAGTGCCTATTAACTTTTATAGCCAGGGATTAGTTTGCTTCTATAACTATATAATTTACACAGAACACAACAGCTTGTGGTAATATTCTGTGACAACTTAATTCTGGTGGCTTTTAAATCACAGCATGCGCAACATCACTGATTTCAGTTTTATCAGTTGAAAGGATTTTTCGGTTTGTATTTCATTTTGAATCTCTTTCTGTCATTTGTTAGTACTCTCAGTGATCGGATGGGTTTGAACATTGTGCGCTGTTTGTTGTTTTTTTTTTTTTTTATAGCAAAGCAATAAGAAAAAAAGCGAGCTTGGTCACGTGGGACTCAACCATTCACTACTTAATGAAACACAGGCTTATCTCTATGCTGCATTTGTAGAGGTTTTAACGTTTCACACTCAGATATCTTTTATATTTTTGATGGGTGTAAATTGGTGCAATTTGTATGCAAAGCCTCATATTTTCTCTACAGAGCTGCACTTTGTGATACTGATTTTATAAATTCTTACGAGCAATATTAAATCTGTTGAGTTTACATGATCTTTGTCAAAGAATTCATACAGGGACAGATTTCTTTTTTTCTACTTGCTGTTTTTTTGAAGGATCTTTTTGGAGGTGTAAATTGCACATGAATCATCGCTACAAGCGCTCAGTAAAAAAACTGTAAAACATCCATTAAACATGAATAAAACGTGAGAGCAACAATGCCTCCAACATTCGATAATCTGTGTGTGTGATTTAGTGTTTGACGGCTTGGAACGTCAGATCAATACGTTGCCTCTGTGTGCTGCCTCGCTCGTTCCGAAATGTCACGAGAAAAGACAAACAATTGCCTCCGTTCTACATTTACATCAGAGGTGATGTAGAGTAGGTCTGTCTGAAGGGGAAGCGACTTTTCATCATCCAGAAAAAAACAAACAATTTAGTCCAAATGACAGCAACGCTCTACTGAAAGGTACAAGCTACAGACGTGTATTCTTCTGACAGAAACCACAAAGTGTTGAATACAATACAATCATCTCCTCTGTCAGTTCAGTATGACTTCTCAAAGTACGGTAACACCAGCAGTGCCGTAGCTGAAGACACCACCAGTACATCCTCTGTGTTTGCACCTTTGGGAAGGTTTCATACTGAGTGAGGTTGTTGATTGTTCTCCTCCTGTGCTTGTGTCGGAACCTGTGGCGTTAATGATCTCATCAGTGCTGAAAACAATCGGCTGATGAATTAAATAGCTGACTGACAGAAAGCGAACTCGCGACAGTTTCATTCAGGCAGTGTGTGAAGAATGTGAAGAGTTGCATTTTTATGAAAGTTTTCGATAGTCAATTTAAAGAAAGCTATTCAAAAATGTTCCCTGGAGAATAATGATGGATATTTGTCAAGGAAATTGATTGATAATGAAAGAAGTAGTCTAGGCTATTTTCATACAGGGCCAAAGATATTCTGGCACACATGATCTCTTTGGTGTTATTGATTTGCAGAACGCCAACGCCTGCAGCGGTGTTTGGGTGGGTGGTGCGTGTAAATTGCCATTCACAAGATGGCCAGAAGTCAAAAGATCAATGTTAATCACTTCACCAGTCAGAGAGGGCATACTGTAAACTGTTGATCAGTGTATTTGTCAAACGGTTTCTATAGTAACATATGTCAAACTAAACAGCCTGGTATCTCTGTAACAGCAGACCACATTTTGTGTGTGTGTCTGGCGACACAGTCAGGCCCAGCTGAGCAAAGAGAAGAATTTGTAGTACCTCAGCAGCAGCAGCAGCAGCAGCTGTAAAGCTTACTGTCTGAACTCTCACCGACTGTTCCCTTCAAAATAAAAGTTAGATGCTGCGAGATGACGCTTGAAAGCTTGCATACTGGCCTCTGCGTACAGGTGTTGTTCTGCCAAACATCTGTCAGGAGGATTTTTCAATTCCAACCAGGTTTCTTTGCTGTGTTCACTCTGAGGTATCTTTCCAATCTTGCAAAACGCGATTAAAGGCTTTTTTTTTTCTTTTCTTTTTTTTATTTTGAAAATACACACAGGAAGTTGCTACATTGTTATTGTTGCCTGCATGACAGGTGTTGTGTTTACACGTGGGAGTGAGAGAGAGAGAGAGAGAGAGAGAGAGAGAGAGAGAGAGAGAGAGAGAGAGAGAGAGAGGAGGCCTCTGAGGTGTCGGAAATACATATTTTAACAGGGGCGCGTGCGTGTGTGTGTGTGTGTGAGTGAGAGAGAGAGAGAGAGAGAGAGTGGTGAGCAGTGTGTGTGTGTGTGTGTGTGCGCGCGAGCGTGCGTGCGTGTGCTTGTGTGTGATTACATTAGCAAACATTCTCCAGTTTCAGTTTCTTAGCCAGAACAGAGAGGCAGTCGGGGGCAGCAGGTAGGTTTTAAATTGAA
>OMLP01044374.1:86795-97833 GCA_900302685.1 Spondyliosoma cantharus
CGTCCTGCAGGAGTGTGATGCAGCTTCACGGAGGAGAGCTGAGCTGAACCGAGCCGAACCGAGGAGACAGAACCGACAGGATGTCCCGTCTCCACATCAGGAGGATCCTGCTCACTCTGTGTTTGGCTCCAACTGTGAGTGACTTGTATTAACTTTACCTCTGTGAAAGAACAATAATTATAAGATAAATTATCATAATTTTAATGTAGACAGCATGAAGCTCTCTTTCGCAGGACATTCGAGGGGTGTGAGAGTAGCCGAGCCTTTGGGAGAGCTCTTTATGAGAGCTGATTTAACAACAGCGTTTTGAAAAAGGCCAAAATGAACACGACCCGAAACAGGTGTTCACACATCACCTGTCACCTCTAGACCTGTGTTCTTATTTAACGTACAGCGAGTTGTGGAAGTGATAAATCTGGAATAAGTGTGAAGTGAGTGTGTGTTAAATGTTCAGCAGTGCAGCTCCAAACGGCATGATGTGTTAATCGTTCAGTGTGTGTGTGTGTGTGTGTGTGTTTAAAATGTTACACTAAACAGCATGTGCATAAGTAGGTGTAGTTAACATAATATGTGGCCAGGTTGCCTAGAATTCACTTGCTTAAATCTACTTCTAAAATGTAGTTTCCACTTGGTCCTTCATAATAACAGACTGAACATCTTTGGATGTTGGACTGTTGATCTGACAGAATAGGGGTTTTTAATCGGTCACGTAACGTTGGGCTCTGGGAAACTGTGATGACTTTCATAAATGAATCTATTATTCACAAAGAGAATAATCTTCAGATTCATCTTTAATTGAACAAAAAAAAGAGATTATCATTTGCAGCTTTAATGGGCTGTTATTATTGCCTGTGAACTGCTATTATTTTATCATTGCTTTGTACTCAGTCATTTCCATTTTGATTTACAGAGATGAGGATGATTTCAGGCTTTGGATAAGGTAGATACAAGTGAGATGCAGGGATGTGATTATGGCTAGAAAGACTTAATGTGTATTGTGTTTGTGTGCTTAAATACAGAACAAAAATGTAATATTGAATATGTATAGTATGCATGTGCATTTATGAAGAGGGATGGGATAGTGGCATATGTTTCCATGAATTCACATTATTGAAATCAGGAGAGTAAACATCACAACCACATTATCAGCCGTCTACACCGTTTGTGCAATCTGTCTCCGCTGATCGACTGTGCAGAAGCCATTCAGGCGACAATCTGTGCACGTGTATGCCTTTCATGCAATCACACTGGCAACTGCTTTGTTTTACTGGCCACCTCTCTAATTTCGATAATGGGGTAGAAATATGACAGGCAGGCAAACAGGTGGTGTGATGATCAGCGTGGCACAGAGATGATGGGAACAGGGCAGACACTCATCACTGTGCTCCACTTCATTCCTTTCTCTTTCGCTGCTCAGGATCGCAGAGAATTATAATGAACTACCGAGCCCCATTCATGTTGCTATCAGAGTGTGCCCAAGGGGTTTGAGGCTTTTATATCAAAAAGTGAGTTTATCCTAAACATGTTTTTTTTCCATTAGTACGTTCTCTAAAATCACTAAAATGTTGCTTTACCTGAGTTTGTCACTAGTAACGTTTTATTCTAGGCCACTTTACCCAGACAGCAACTAATGATTACAACCCAATAACCAAAAACTGTCGACAGGACATCTTGAACTGCAAACAAGGTCAATCATGACTCTTTTTATTATGAATTTTGGATCCATGGAGGTTTTTATTTACATTTGTGCCACTTTCCTCAAGCAGAGAAAAGCGATTAAAAAAATCTGTGAAATTATCATAATGTAAAATCTATAGTTAGAGGAGGAACTCATGGGTGGGTGTAGGGATGACATGTTTTCTTAGGCTAATAATAATTATGTTGTTTTTGTTGCGTGCGCCAGACGAGCACTTCTTATTGGAACTGAATAGGCGCCCTGTTTGCGTTCTCTATCTTTTTTAAATCTATGCATTCAGCAGTCCATTAGCTTAGCCTATTACTGGAAACAGCTGGCTAAACGGGGAGTTGTGGTTTGGCCGTGAACCCTCAATGTGTCCTTTACACACTTGGATTAAACATTCCTGCTCTAAAATGTAAATAACGAGACTTTAGATGTCTTAGTAGGCAGGTTTTTTTCTGCGCTTTGGACGGTACTGAGCTAGCCATTTCCCTGGTTTCAGTCTTCATGAGTGGCATCAATTGTCTCATCTATCTCTCAGCAAGGCAGCCTATACGCATATTTACCAAAATGTCAAACAATGTATTAAGTATATGAACTTAATACACTATGACAGGCTGCGTTTGTGCTGTCTGATCGACTGATCATGCTTCATATTTTCATGCTGTGCCACTGTCACGGCTGCAGCAGCGTGAAAGTGCCCCTCATTCCCTGTTGAAAATAGAAGGCAACATCTGCAAAGTGAGCCCAATCCAGTGGCCCCTTTTTGGGTAGTTAGTGGATAATGGGCTTCACCTCTCAGGGAAAATTTTTACAGCTAGACTGCAAGCACACATGGCAGCGTGAAGTGGCTGTGCATTTAGTTACATGGCTCGTATCATCCAGATTTACCTTATGCAGCTCATCCATCTCTTTATTTCTTTTAAATGCAGCGCAGTGTCTCGCTTAATCCCACCACGCAGTTGAGATGCGTGAGCACGTCATGCTCGTATATACTATTGACTCTGGTTTTTGTTTCTCTACCCTTGTCTTCTCTTTTGGGGGCTTTGCTTGCATCTACTCAGCTGCACATCATTCTTATGTAGAATAAAATATCTTCACAGCATCCTCTTGCATATAAATGGAAGGAAGGGGAGCCATGCGTGGTACATGGCACCCATCTGAAAAACACTGTGCACTTTATGATAACATGAGTGCACATGCTCTCTGACTATGAATGCCTTAACTCTGGCAGTGTTCATGCCATGGTAAACAGCACAACCACTTGCTGTGTAACAGAGAACAATATGCCGCCGTATACATCCATGACGCACACTTCAAACTCTGATCGGATTCAATTTTTCAGAGTAAACAATTTTTTTTTTTTTACATGTACCCCTCGCCTGCCTTTGAACAGGAAGCGCAGTAATTGCGTGCCTAAATTGCACAATAACAGCTCTCATTAGCTTATTAGCATAGCATTAGGAACAAAGAGGACTGGCAGCGATTTGTTCTGGATGCTTCCGACACATCCGTTCTTTGTTGGTTTAGGGAGAAATGGTGCACAGCAACTGTCGGGAGGATTGTGTTCAACTGCAGTTTCATGTTTGCGCTTACATAATCCGTCAGAGTTAAATACATTGCTTAATGTATCTTGTTTATCCTGCAGGTAGCTGTCATTCTGCACAAACACTAGTGACACATTTTTTTCCTAGAAATACCCATTATTTGTGTACGTGTGAGATGCCAAAAAAGTTCACAGTTGAAAGGGCCATGGTGAGTGATTGCATTGGAAAAAATCAACAAATATAGAAATATATCTGGATGAACAAAAACAGCACTTGTACATGTACGACTTTGATGATTAGATATTAGAAACTGTGCATTTTGTTATTTGTCACTGACTTTACAGACATTATATTTTCAATGTCCAATGTGATTTTGGCCTTGCCTTTCAAATACATGCATGGCTGTGGGAACCAAGGGTGCTGAAGGGGCCGCAGCACCCCCTAAAATGAGGCCATAGCATATACTGAATAAGCAAGAAGGCCCAGATGATTAAGAATTTGTCAGAAACAGTGCTTCATGTGGTTTTATAGTTTCTCCTAACTCAACAACTCGTGAAATTTTGTGATTTTATAAGGCAGTCTGGGGAATTTCTCTCCCTCTTCATCGCTTTGCTGTTTTTGACTGTAGTTGAAGTGGCTGCTTTGACCTATAAAATTTTGCTGTATTGTAAAACTTCTCAGCACCTCCACCTGTGACAGACTTCCTGCATCCCTGCATATCTGGTGCTAAAACGCTGGAAGATTACCCCTGAGTTTGGGGTTAAATTCCCACTGTTTTCCAACAGCAGCATCCCCCTCACTCTGTTCAAATCAATGCACAGCATTATGAGAATAAAAAGCTGTCTATGCAATGCGTACTCAGTCATGTCATTTACTGAAATGTCTCCAGGTGTGTTTGTATGGGTGCAGATGTTGCCGTTTTCCTCCTCAGGGAACTCAAAGATCTCGTTAATGGAAATGTTTATAACCCACAACCAGCTCATCCTATTGGATGACACTCAGAGAGCTGGTGAGAGGGGAAACTGGAGTCATCCAGCGGGAGTGTTTGCGGTCCCAGAGGAATTTAGCTTCTGAAGCTTCTTCTCATGCAGAGTTTGATTGTGTTTCCCCCTTCAGGTCTTGAAATGAGATGGAACTGCGCTGAATCAAGGACAACAAAAAAAGGCTGTGCAACGCGCCTTTCAGTGATATATCTTACATCACGTATCTCTCAAAACCAAAAGAGTGACTCAAATAGCAGCCTCAAAATTACTCAGCGTCGGAAAAACAAAATGCAAAACATTCTCAAAATTTAGAGTCATTTTGGAAATGGAGGGACATCATGATTATCCGCCAGCCTGTAACTACCTCATTTTATACTTCCTTTTCTGCTTTGGTCTTATTTTGGTCTTTTTAGCGCGCTCTTCTCTCATACCTGCTGACATCACATCCACTCGCCATCCACTATAACTAGAAAATGATGTCTTCAAGGCCCATGCATAAACTGAATTAAAAACATCATTATGGCAATGACTAATGAAGTCAATTTATTGTGCTGCATTCAAAGTCATTAACAGCATCATTAAAATCCAACAGTGAACCTGGGGCAACAGTAATTATCATAAACAAGGCTTTTTCTAACATTTTTAACGTTCCTAAATAATAATGATCAATAATCAAGGTTGAATATGAAAGGATGTGATTATTATATGATCACAAATTTGCCAAGAGAATTCAGATGAAGCAGATAGACATTGTATCAGGAAACGCACAGTGTCGTATGTTGTCAAGGCTAATACAAAATGACCTGACCTGCTGCTCTGACCTTTGAATTCAGGACCGCTTATGTTCACCAGCAGCATGATATAAGAATGACACTTGAATGTAACCCAGAGTAGTTCAGCCCACTCAAATAAGACACTTCACCTGCCAGCCTCAACCTCCTCAGTCAGCATATGCACAGATATCAGTTTTATTGATTGTGTTTGAAATAAATGAAATTGAATTGAATTTTTTTTTACTAGAATATGTATTGTTTTCTCAAGATAACATAGAAAAGCATACACTTCACATCTCAATAAACAAAACACATACATTGACTATGAAAAATAATGGAAGTGAGGCAACGAGGTGCTACAATCGCACCTTATTGAAGAACTCGAACAAAGTGGGCTGCCTGTCTCTCCTGTATTCATTTGGATCTTCGTAAAAGTCTTGTTATTCTGTTTCTATTTGACATATGGGAACAAAAGAAGGATGGAGCATAGAGTGGTCAGAGGTCAAGGCAATCACCTGTGTCCTAAGTGATAAATTCATTTAATGATGTTTTACGAGAAAGCACTTCCTGTCGATGGTAGGGCATTTGCGCACAACGAGTCACTGACCTTTGAAAATTGACGTTTATTTTTCCAGACGTATGACATGCCTTTTAATGCAACTACAGACCACTTGAACTGTGTCTTACTGAAACATCCGTACATATAAAGCATCCCTTCCTTTTTAATTCTCGATTCCCTCTTCCCTGCCTGTAGGCGTTGTCGAGCCTGCACCCTGAATGCGAGCTCATATTCCAGCTGAAGCGAGAGGAGCTCAGCTGCCTTCGGGACGTTGCAGAGCAGGCCAACAGAAGCACAGAAGGTGTGTTTTTCCATTTTAACATCGTGCTGCCATAGTTACGATATGATATATATATCGCAAGTGTTCCCTATTAAGTATAACAGTCTGAGCTGGAATAAATGCCTCGCAGAGAATCATCAGTTGTCGGTGCAGATTCTTGATGGCATCCCAGTGAACAAGCACTAAGTGATCAATCAGCGATGCGTCTGAAGCAGAGAACATTAGGGAAAGTTACGTAAGGATGTATGTGTGTAGTCTAGCTCAAGATAAAAAGGTCCTGGTGTGAGATCTACAGTACTTCCTCATTCGTGTCCTAATAGAATTTACTCAGACGCAGATGTTAAGGCTTTGAAGAATGTTGTTGGGGGGTTTTGTGCACGATACACCCCATTTACCTCTGCTGCACCTCCATGAGTATATATTTAAACTGTGTGCATTTCAGGCTCCGGTGTCTGGCAGTGCATACAAATTCATGAAATCTCCCTTCTGATTAACTGCCCTCGCAGACACATACTTTTTTTCTTCTCCTCCGAAAAGGTTGTCAGCCATTCTGGGATGCAGTCGTCTGCTGGCCTCACGCAGTTGTTGGGGAAACAGTCCAGAGAGCTTGTCCTGCGATCTTCTCCCTCTTCAAAAACAATACAGGTGACTACAGGGGTGAGAGGGGGAGGGAGGTGAGTGGTGTTCAGGCTGAGATAATGACGAGAACAGCGTATACACCAGTGGGCCAAAATAAACTAAATGCACTGAAAGGAGCTTTTATGAAAACACTCTGATTCCTCTGTATGAACTTCATGAGAAAACAAGACCATCAGCGAGAAAACTGGCCATTTCTGTGTGAGCTTGGTTATTTCTCATGCCTTCACCAGGACTTATCCTGTTCAGATCATTCATAAAATTAAAACTATAATTTATGTCAGAGTCCAGAGGATGAATTCTCCTCTTGCACAATGTAGTGTGACGTACATCCGCTTTACGAACTGTGTGCCCTTTAGAGTTGGCACCGGAAGCAAAAGGACGTGGATAGAGAAATCTCTCAGCCTGAGTGTACAGCACTAAAAGATTTAAAAGATGACTTTATTCCACCATTGTCTCAATACTGTTATTGATCTCACATAGCCACTGATAGATCCTTCACCTTAAATATAAGTAGTTGTGTGTACAAAACAAAAATAGTATTAACATTATGTTGTCTTTCTTTTACACGTTTCCGAAACAAATGCACAGGCTAGCCAGATCAAGATCATTCCAGCGTGAGGCGGTGCCGCTCATTCCGCTTTTGTCCACAGGGGTCTTCAGAATCAACAACATTGAAAGGTCCTTGCAGCAGCTTTAAATTATTAAATTAAATCTTGGTAGACGAAGTGTGGTAAATTTCAGAACAGAGTTTTTAAATCTTCATGCAGCCCATTGCAGTCAATGGAAATAGAACATCTTTTGTCACTATGGAGCAATCGATCTAGTTAAAACATAAATTACAACCATCTCTGTTGTATAGATGAAGTACACAATTCTCAGCATTTTGTCTCATAACTAATATTAAATCTAGTTCAAAATATGCTTTTACACACAACCCTGGTCATTTCCTAAATCATAGTGCGATACCATTATTGGCTGATACAGACTAAATATGACTAGTGCTTTTTGATTCTGGCCCTAGAGACCCTTCTGATTCCCTTTTTCAGCACACCTCATTTAAATAATCAGTTTGTCATTTAGTTCTGCAGAAGCCCAATAATGAGCCATGTGAGTTTGGGCAGGTAATGATTTAAAAAAAAAAATGGACTGCTGCGAAAAACAGTGTTGATTCCACCTCAGAGATTTTGCTGTGTGGATTAGAGACAGTTGGCTTCAAGATTTGGTGATCATTTTTGGTCTGAACAGTGCTGCTGATGGACCCTGTTGGATTTCTCCTCTTGATTTTTTCATCTACCTTTTCTTCCTCCTTCTTCTTCTACTTCTTTCTCAAACTATCAGGCACTGACTCACTTATTTGTTTTCATGTGCTCAGGCTCACTAGATTGTCACAGGAGACTGCAATCAAATTAGTTTTTTCTTTAGTAAATTAAACGATTTGTGAGGAGGCACCCGTAAAAATGATGAAGTGAGCAAACAAGAAGTACCTTGGCACGTTGTGCCTGTGAGGATATATATCAGTGTCTGAACAAGAGCATGCCAACAGCCCTGTGAGGCTGTACATAGATGCTTGAGCTAAATGCTATAATGTCACAGTTATGTACATTAATATTGGATGGACTGTAAATATGCAAATGATTCCCATTTAAACAACTCATGATCATCTGACAGCTCAACAAGTTATATGAGTTAGTTGTGTGAGGGTTAAAAAACACATGCATTCGCCAAATTATAAAAAATATCAAATTTTGTATTTCTGGAGACCAAAAATATTCACAAAACACAACATAAAAATTGTGATAAATTACAGAATTAACAATCAAGGGAAACACTAAAAAAATCCTAATATCCCTACCTAATACAGTAATAATGATAAAAAATGGCAAAGTATGGATCAAAATTAAGCATCCTAACAGAATACAAACAAACAGGATAATACATGAAAAAAGCAAGTGATGAGAAGTTTGGAAGAGACTTGAATAAGTCAACTTACTAACGGCACAAAAATCCCCTCATGGAAAGAACGACAAGCCCATCAACCAACATTGCCATCCCAAGAGCCACAACACCAAACATTTTAGTTAGTGAGCCTAATCTAAAGATTTTCTCTTCACGGTTGACATTTTGATCGCTCCACGTTTCACCTCAGGTTCAGTGAGCCGTAACTGCACCGGCAGAGGATGGTCCAGACCTTTACCGCCATACCACGTCGCCTGCAGTGTGGATGATGACATTCCTGAGGTGAGGGTCATTGGTGCGAAGCAGATAAAGTTGTAAAGTTGGGGAACGGGAACCTCCAGAAGAAGCGAATAAGAAACAGGGAGGGGATGCAAAAGCTGGAGGACAAATGCAAGAAGAGAAACTACCTGCTTCGACAGCAGAAACAACCAGACCAAATGAGCTAAATAACTTCTATTCAAACATTGAATAATGTAAATGAGCCTCAATTGAGAAAATACTTTTGCAAGGCAGTAAGTGAATCAAACTTCACCCATCTGGTAATAGCTGAAATGATCATCTTTCACAAAGAGGGACTGGCGCTGAAGTGTACTGAACAGTACACTTTCGGGGGCGGGGGGGATAGAGAGCATCTTTTATGTTGCGTTAATGAAAACCTTTTAAGTCTTCCACAAGTAGAAGTGTAAAGTCATCAATTACAAGTTCTGATGCTGCTGTAATTAAGGAGCTTTTTCATGTTCTTTTTTAGGCCCGTCACACTGCATTACACCCGGACTCAAAATGTAGCAAAAGCTTTCTCGCAGTTTTGAGCTCGTCATTTTTTTAATGCGGCCGAGTCCTGAGCTTGTCCTACAATTTGGTCTCACTCTGAGACATTTCATTTAATTTCATTTTGAGGCCTGACAGCATGTTGAAAAAGCTCACAGAAACATCTTTCACGTCTTGTTTTTTCAGACGGAGCAGTCGTACTTTGCCACAGTGAAGCTGATATACACCGTCGGGTACAGCATCTCTCTGGCGGTGCTGGCTGTTGCTGTGCTGATCCTGTTGCTCTTCAGGTAGGAACACTGGAGGAGTACATGTTCCCCCCATCCAGAGACTAGATGGACAGACATTTAGTCCTTTTTTATAATCAGTAATAGTACATTTTGACTAACTTAAGGCCACAGTGTGCCAAGCAACAGCATCGCAACTGTAGGAGATACACTACTTAATAAAAAGGTAATTAATCACTTTAATAACACACTCCTAAATGGGGCACCACCTCTGTTGTTTAGTTACTGGAATGATCTGGAGGAAATTATTCCAAAAATCTAATCAAGTCAATTTGAAATCAATTATTCAATTTCAAAATCTAAATATTAATCTCATATTCTGAAGTAGTAATTTCTTTTACACGGATCCATCGGTTCTCCACATTAAAATTAAGTTCCAGACAACGACAAACGATTATATATGTTTATTAGCTAAATAACTCAGGGTAAAATAAATGAAATGACAATTTTGGACAAACAACAACAGATAACAGAAAATGTAAAGACTGTAATAAGCAAAGTAATAAAGTTATGTGACTGTCGGCAGATGGTGAAGTTAAAGGGTCGGGTTTTTGTATGTTAAATATTACAGGAGTAAATTTTAATACTAACAAGACCCTAATCTCAATTTTCTTAAGTTTATAAGATGGAAGTCAGAACTTTAGACACCACTCATTCTCACGGGTGCGGATCCAGCTGTATGAAGACGTTTTGCCTGCTTTTTCTGGGAGTCAGGAGGTCCTGAAGTTTGGTTCCTCGAGTGTTCTGGGTTGGACTGCAGGCTCGGCGTGCAGGTCCAATAGCCAGAGGGAAGGCCGGTACTCTGTTGAAGGACTCTCGGTCCAAAGCCCAGTGGGATGTTCGCCTTGGGAGCGCTGGGGGCAGAGTCGTCTCGGTTGGGAGCACACAAAGTCTCTCTTTTCGTGGGAGACCACTTGTACGGCTTCTGAATCAGACAATAACTGCAACGTTCTTCATCAAAGGAGGATAGTCTTGAAAAAGACTTTTTCTTTGTTGTTTCGTGTGGTGGTTCTTAAGTTCTGATTCTTGAACTAATTCAACTTCTTCTGGATCAGGCAGTGGTACTTTAACGATATATAATAAAGAAAACTTTGATTAAAGTGAAGCACTTAAAGTGTAGTTCTTCAATTCGCTTTTCTTAGAGCTTGTAAAAATAAGGTAAAGATTATACTTTAAAAATAAAAATAAGAGTGAAAGAAAAGAAGTGAATAGAGGAGAGAAGCAGATAGAGAGAGAGAGGGGTGCAGAGAGAGAAGCCAGAAGTAGAAGAAAAGGAGAGAGCATGTTCCCTCTGTTTTTTGACCTGCAGCAGGCGGACCAAAAGGGGAGCCAGCTGATAGTGTCGCTCCTTTTGTGATCTGAGTTTAGGCTCACAAAAGTTTAATCTAAATAAACTATTGTTATTAATGTCTTGAAATCGTGTTTAACGTTTCCAAGAACTTCACCATGGCTTAAAAGTCGAAATTTTGTCTACGTGAAAAGATGTGACATGAGTAAAATCACTTATCACTCAAAAAGAATTAAAACATGATTAAGGCATGAAACACTTGAATATACAGTAGAACCAA
>OMLP01044375.1:0-12785 GCA_900302685.1 Spondyliosoma cantharus
CAGCCACAGTAAAATATATGTGTGGAAAACACTGCTATCATACATTTTACTTTGGTCAAACAGAGGAGCACCTTCAGCCAGAGACTAATTGCTCCCAAATGCACCACTGAGCGCCACAGGAAGTCATTCTTACCTGTGGCCATCAATCTGTACAACTCCTCCCTCTGATGACTCATTTAGCTATTTATAAACAATACGAACAACGCAACTGCACATTCTAATTTCATCACTGTATATTGCACATATTTCATGGTATATTGTACATATTTTTGCATATCGTCTACTTTACTATTTATTATTTCTTTTTATTTTATTGTCTACTTTAATATTTTATTTTATTCTATTTTATTCATTGTCTATTTGGTATTTGTTTATATCTTTATCTTTGTCTCATTTATGCTATATTTCTATTTCTATTTCTATTTGTAATTGCACGTGCACTGGAACGAAAACAATTTCCCCCCGGGGATCAATAAAGTTTCTGAATCTGAATCTGAATCTGAATACAGCTATATCAGTGTGGCTAAATAGTCATCTTATTGACAACCTGGCTGATTGTCTGATCACTTGTGTCTCTTGCCCTGATAGACACTGTTGTAACAGATACTTTGGAGAGTGCTATATTCATAACAAAACCATTATCACACCTTCAAAAAAAAAAAGAAAATCCCATAACTTGCAACAAACTGGAACCATCTTCAAAAGATGCCGTTGATAGAAGAAGCTGTGTTCACTTACTGCAGGTCTCCTCTGCCTCATCAGAGCCATCGGGACACTCTGGCTCCCCATCACATCGCCAACGTCCCGGGACACATTGGCCATTTAGGCAGGCGAACTCTGCTGGGGCACATGTCTTCCTGGCTGCTCAGAGAAAGAGAGAGACAGAGAGAGAAAACAGGGAGTGTGAGGACTGTACAGTACAACAGGGTAAGAGCATGGTCATCCTGCAGTAAGGCTTAATCTCTGTCATAAAACTGGTCACATTATCTGAATCCGAGCAATCATCCCTCTCATCAAAGGCTCATCATCTCACATTATTCCTCCGCAGCCCTCTCCGGTCCTCTCTCTCTCCTGATATCCTTCACTAATTATCTCCACTTTCCCTATTTTCTCGACACTCATTCATTGTGCTGTCTCCCCCTCCCTCCATCTGCTGCTCTCCAAAAGTCTAATCTCTCCTTCAGGTTTCCCATCTCAGAGCAGTGAAACGGATGCTGATTGCAGAACACTGCCAGCTCGGGGAAGGTTAAACCTTTTACCTCCCAAACCTGTTTACCGCAGAAAGCTACGAGCCAGCAAGGCCACAGGCTGATAAACATGTCAAGCGTGCTGAGAATTGGAAATCAAAAACATGTCAGGCAAAGGCCTGATTAAGCAGTAAGAAGAAAGTAATCGAAACTTTCAACATTACAGAGCTCATCAAAGTTGATTCCCAAGTCTCACTAACCCGCTGTGTTCAAAGAGAAACATGTACACACAAAAAAAAAAAACACCTGTAGCAAAGAGGCTGCAAGCTCGGCCAGAGTGCCAGGTCAGGTCAGAGCCATTCAATTTCCTCAGCCTGTTTCTCCTAGAGAACCTGCAGTACAGTCCAATAAATCACTGGCTAAAAGGCCCTCAGCTGAACTCTGGCGCTACACGGTTGCAACTGTTCCTAAGCTGGCCCCCATCTTGGCTCTGATGCATCAAATTAGATAGAGCATTTAGAGATGTACGGGGAGCTTAAGCTTAGCTGAGGGGCTGTAAGGAAAGAGAGCAGGCACTGATTTTTCTTCACTGCTCTCACACTAATCTTCTCCAATGCCTGCTCTTACTTGACCTTAGTATCGAAAGGCAGGAAAGTGCAACTGCTAGCTCAAGTGTTAGTTTGAACATAGTGGAGGGGTTCTACTTTAACTTCAGTCAAAATGTTTTGCACCATAAACGTTTGTTACAACTTTAATCAGAAATTTCACTTTTCACTTTCATTATTCACCAATTGCTGCCACTGTGGAATTGTTAAAAAATTTGGAGGGACTCATGATGGAGGAGCGAGGAAGGCAAGTGTTTTTAATGTCCAGAGAGCATTTCCAGTGACAGACACTCATTTTGTGTGCAACAATTTCTGTTACTTTCCAAAATGGACCGTTCATACCCTCTTCACACTTGGTCAGCAATGCGGAGATGGGAAGGAGCCACTGAGCTGTTCTCTCAGCTCTCTTTTTTCACCCTTTACACAACTACTTCTGTCACTTGTGCGAACAAAAAGCCATGCTCTAAATGTCTACTAGAAGAGACTGCCTGAAAATACTCTGCCTTAAGCGAGGCCATTTGGAAAAACTACAAACATTTTCGATTTCCGTATGAACCAGCCCTTACTTGGACTAAACAAGGGCACAAGTGTGCTTTCATGCTGCATTCACTTAAGACTTTCATGTCTGCAGCAGTGAATCTTTTAAATCTTGTAAATATCAATTTAATGACTTTTGTCAAATCTTTTCAGCAAGATGTTGTTAATACAGTTGTTATTCAAGGACGTATTTAAGTGATCCAGCTAACCTTACCTTGTTTAAAAGCAAATACAACTACAACAAAAGCAACAATATTTTCATTACAGTCAATTTAACAAGGATGTGGCATACACTTCTGCTCAAAAGTTTGGGGTCTGTGTTCTTTTGCCCATCTTAATCTTTTTCCTTTTATTGGCCAGTCTCATATATAGCTTTTTCTTTTCTGTTCTGCCTAGAGGGCCAAGATCCTGAAGTCACCTCTCCACTGTTGACGTTGAGACTGGTATTTTAGACACACCACTTAATGGAGCTGCCAGTTAAGGAGCTGTGAGACGTCAGTTTCACAAACTAGAGACTGGCATGCACTTGCCCTCTTGCTCACTTCTCTTTGTATTCTGGTTAGAGCCAGTCTGCGCTATTCTTTGAAGGGATTAGTACACACTGTTGTCAGAGATCCTGCAGAGAGTTCCTTGCATGGAATAGTCTTCATTTCTCAGAACTAGATTAACAAGTTTCAAAAGTCCTTTTTTCCTGGCCATAATCAAACACACAAATGCTGACGCTCCATGCTGATGCAATGGATGGCCAACTGTATTGCTTCTTACAAAAACATTTTTTTGTGATCAGTTAGCCTTTCAATTTGCCAAACTTAGATTAGCAAAAAAAGAAACCACACTGTACCACAGCAGTGATGGCTGCTGAAAAAATTTAATTTGCCACAATAATGCCCCGACTGTATTTCTGATCAATGTCTTGTTATTTAAGTCATCATAGTTGTGCTTTTCTTTCAAAAATACGGAAATTTGTAAAAAACAAACTTTTAAGTGGCTACTTAAGAAGGGATGATGCAACAAAAGTGGAAAAATCAGTATTGAAACTAACCCATTATAATAAAGGAGTGACTTCACACTCAAACTGAAGGTAATACTTCTTTTTAATTGGTGCTAAACGGCCTGTAAAAACAACAATGCTTTTATCACATCCACTGTCCGTTACTGCCTCATTTTGATTGATTCAGCTAGTAAAGTCTTACCTGTGCTACCCAGTGGATAAAGGGTAGTATTATTTTAATCAACACACAGAGTTTCATAGGTATCATATCAGTTATGGCAGCTGGACAGAACAGGGTTGTTTGGAGAAATATTACTAACTGTAAACTTTGAAAAGTGAGGAGGACGTATAGACCGCTATTCTAGTCTCACAACTATGTCTCATCTTTGGCTACCTTTCAACATGCATAAAATCCCTCTGAAATCTAATTATCACATTTACAGTATGGGTCATGTTATCTATGATGTGACTGTAAGTCTTGTTAATGCAGTTCAGCTATAGTACCAGTTAGCCCGCCACGAGAAGCACTCAGATTAGAAACTGCTTGTCTCTAATTCTAAATCTTGTTTAATTGCCCCATTCTCAATTATCTCCAGTGTCAGCGTGGCAAAGTCAAAGCAATAACGGTTCATCTTGCCTTGTTGATGCAACCACAAGAAAATTATGAAATTTGTAATAGTGTCGCTCTGATAAGGACATGTGTTTCAGCAGTAAATTTGTTTTGATTTCACTTCAAAAATGTCAATTAACTATCTTCCTCAGAAGTTCTATGAGACCCCATTAAACTAACAATCCTTCTCCCTCTGTTGTTCCTTCACGTCTCTCTTCTCTAAACCCCAAGCGTCGGAGTTTGCCAGCCAACACATTTTTGTTTGTTATTTTTCTCAGATCACATAAAGCACATAGGCTTTCCTGAGTGCATCTTAAGTGCCACTTGTGTCCTCATTAGAGAGCAGGAACGCGGGCCTTTGTTAAAGGTGAAGATGGATGATTATGGGGCAAAGTAGGACTGTGACATCCATTTAACCAACACCTCCCTCAAGTGTATAAACTCGTTAGTGCTGTGCTCACATTATGAAAAAAACAAAAACTGGTATTTCCTGCAACACAGACAAACACATTTGCATACCATATAAATATTTTCAAATCCTGTTTATCACTCATGCAGGTAGGTGTGGCGGTGGAAGACAGCGAGAGACACACACTGAGAGACCCTGAGGCATAGTACCAAGTTTAAAGGAAACAGAATAATTAGATTCATAACATCCGACAAATCCTGGAAGATTCAGAAAATTCTTATTGAAATAATTAATCTGACTCCCATGAGAAGAACAAAAAGAGAGCTGAGGGCAGAATTGAGAATTGAAGGCTAAGCAGTAGGCACTGAAAAAACTTTTAAAATCTGGATCCGGATCGTGGCCTGTGCAGGTTAGAGGTGCCCACGTTAGGTACTTTCTCTCTGGGAGTCTGAGCTTCTTACCCAATCCAACTGAGCTTGCTACTCATTTCAGTGAAGGTCTACTGGGGCCATGGTTCACTTGGCAATAATTACCTAGGCCAGCTCGTGCCATCTGCTTGGAATGACTTTCTGGTTTAATTAGAAGGTTTTAAAATGTTAGGCTCGTAGGGGGGCGGCGAGTGTGAGGGTGGGCTGAAGGGTAGAGTGATGGGAGAATGAGAAGAAGGCGATCCAATAGATAGAAAGAGAAAAAATAACCGAAGTGAGTAATAGCAGCAGAGATGGAGACTGACACACACAGTAATAATGCTTTATGGAATCCTAATGGAAAGTGTGATACTGAATAAAAACAGGCAACATTTCTGTAGATGCCAGGGATAGCACTTACTGATCATTAATCCCTGTGACATGCTCTGCATGCATGTAAACCCACTCACTCTTACATGCACACACGCAAACACTCAAAAATGGTTGCTCCCTGTTAGACTATAAATGGAAGACTTTCCCAGCTCCAGCACATCTGCAAAAAAATCCAAGAAAAAAAACAAAAACAAAAGCAATCCATTGTTGTGTGAATCACCTATCGTGAGCATTACAAATGGGATGTGACACAGACAGACTGAGGGCCCTGCACAGGGGAGCTCACCCAGCCATATTATGTCTCCTGGAGGAGGTACAGTGGGAAGGAGCGCCACGCTCCGACAACCCCACCTGAAGCCTTCTCCTCTGGGGCCCATGTTGTCAACATTTCACCGCTTCTAATCCTTTTCATCTTTCTTAAACACAATTCATGTGGATGTGCATGATAGACCTATATACAGTATGGGTTTCCCGTCACATTGGGTTGATGTTGAGATTTATGATATTCAGATATTGGGACATCAGTTTTGCTCACCATATATGTCACTGATGTATGACTTTCCTCAACAGCACAGAGTTGTGTGAAAACTGTACTGAGTCTGCCTTGAGCAGCAGCGCTTAACATTTTTAACCAAGCTAATGCCTTATCAAATAGGCCTAATTTCTCTCCATATTTTTTGTGGCCATTGTCTTTTCAGTTGTTGATCAATCAGGAATCAGTCTGATTTCCATCATTTATAGGAATTGCAACCTTGAAACAAAGCAGTACGACATTTCAGTTCCCACCCTCAGAGTAACAGCAGAAGAAAATGGCTGTCACGTTCGATCATTGAACAAAACAGCACCAACGTCCATTACTGTTCGCTTAAAACTGCTGCTAGAGCACACACAATTAGACATTTTTCTTGCCGAAATTCACCTTGTGATTCACATTTTTTAATGCAGGCCGACCCTGGGAGAGTTTCATGACCGTTCAAGACAACTGACCATTGTCTATGAGGAAAATGACTGTACTTTGTGTTTGGTACTAATTAGCAAATGTTAGCATATTTATATGCTAAACTGGAATGGTGAACATGGTTGACATTGTACCTGCAAAACATAGCATGATAGCATTGTCATTATGAGCATGTTAGCATGCTGACATTATCATTTCAGCTAAAGTAGCACTGCGCCTAACTATAGCCTCACACAGATGTGCGCATCAGCTGTAGACTTTTTATTTTCACCATGTGATAGAAAAATAGAGTCAAAAATAGGTATAAAATTCAAAACCTCAACCTGATGAAACCTTGGTGTGATTATATACGTATGGGTTTTAGGCTGTTGGATGTCGCTCTTAATTCAACCTGTCAAGAACTGAGCTCAATCAATCATTCAGTGACTCAGTGAGCAGAGCGCCAGATTTCAGTCATCTGACACTCGCTCCCTAAACCCTTAAAGTCTATTTCTTTTACCATGAAGGATATTAATGACAGCTCTTTTCATTTGAAGGCCATGAGAAGCTTAATAGGTAATGCAGTGATAAGCACATTCTCCTGGGCATCAGAAGACAAATGGCCTCATTAGCTCAGAAGGAAGTAGGGGAGTGTTGTCGAAGCAGGAAACATAATGTATCCTGTTGGCTTAAACCAGCATGCAAATGACTAAACCTTCCAAAATTAATGGGATATCATGGTAGCATAGAAAATGCAGCAAGGCATCAACAAGACCTGGGACACGCTGTTCTTGAAATTGCTTTTGCGTCTGATCATAGCATTAAATTAGGGCTAATTTGTGTTTTGAGGTTTACTCTAAGTGCCAGATGCACTGGCAGACATTTTCTAATATTAAATACTAACCCCTTCAGTAGGAGCTAACTGACTTAAAAAGTGTCCTTAGAGTAAGCAACTTCTCCAGTTGATTCTAGGCTATCTGTCAATAGAGGAAGACACTTTGTATTGTGTCCCGTCAGTCCAGCCTGTGTGCTGAGCGAATCAACGCAAACACAAAAAGCTAAACAGGGCTGAGCTCTAACTCATTGCTGGTTGATAGAGTATTGATCTTGCAACACAGAACCACAGAGTAGTGGCATCTACAGATTAAATCTTTCTCACTCTTGCTCTTGTAACTTTTTGCCCTTTTGGACAAAGTGAGCAAATCAAATATTGAAGATAAGGTTAAAGGTATGACATCAGATTGATTAGCCTCCAACAAGAAACCCAAGTAAACTTACTCAAAAGGTTGATGTTTTTTAATACTATGACCATGTCTTGTTTTTTGGATGATTTTTTTCCTTGTGGAAATCAAGGGTGAAGTGTAGGGCTGGGACGCCACATCGTCCCAAACCATAGACACATGTCTATGGTCTCAAACAACCAAGGGGGGTAGACGAATATCCTTTCAGGAATAGGGCGGTGCGTGAGGTGTGTGTTCGTAAGGTGTGAGTGGGCGAGTGAGAGAGAGGGAGCGTGCGTATGTGCGGACAGTGAATGAATGGGAGAAGAAGGAAAGCAGAGGAGATAACAGTAGTAGACAGAGCAATTAATGTACAGTATAGGCTGCAGTGAAATAAAGGCGACGGCTTCTCAAGATACAGCAAAGCTCCCTGGTATGATTTCCTGACCAACATCGTGAAAGGGAGTTCACCCTGAGGGTAAACACAAACTTCGGCCCTGGAGGAAATCATCTCCCCTGTGCTTCCCGACCACGGTCCAGGAGCCGAACAGGAGTGGTGTAACACTGAGAATGTCAACCCTTCGCTAGTCCCATTGAACGCCCATTCATTTGGGATTTTTTTGAAATCCCGTAATTTAACATAACATGTATCATGTGCCGACATGTAGCTTCTGTATTTTCTACATTAACAACACAAGGCAAAACAGGCTCAACTACCTCGTACGTAATGTTCAGGTCCCATAAGAAGAATTTTTAGCATGTCCGGTTGTAGGGAAGCTAACACTGACATAATTATGCCCGCGTCTTTCGGTCGCACAGTAGGGAAATAACAGTACTGTTTGGACAAGACGCTAGCATACAATCTGAAGAGAAAGCCGACATTTAAGGTATGTTGCGCAAACTTACCAGAGCAAAATGCTTCTGTGAGGTCTGCATTTTATTTCATTTTGAATGATCTGCAGGGCAGTGTTTAAGTTTTAGAAATTTTTAGGCCAAAGAGCATGAGATTATGTGTCCTGAGCTTGGCTGTTCAATGCACTATTTTACATAGGCTAGACATACATAGGTAAGATTCTGATTCTTGAGGAGCAATGCTCTAAGTGCCATGTTAAAGAAATGTTTAATAAATATTGAAATGTAAACAAGAAATGTTTTGATATCCATATTGTGTGAATAGTTACATTGATCAAGTAATGTGAAATAATCAGTAACTGAAAAATTAATCGTTAGTGAGGTGTGATGCATGGTCAGGAAAATGAAGCTGACTTAGCTTGAGGCTGATTTGCCGGACAGTGTGCATTATTTTAGAGATATGAAGGTACCTCCTTCACTAGTCTAAACATGCAAAGGCATACTCAGTGTGTACTAACAACTAAGTAAGCTTTGAATCCTAAAACAACAACATTAATTTTAAATCAAATTTGAGAAGGAATGGGAAGCAGACGACAAAGAGATGGAAGAAAAAAATAAAACATGGATTTTGACAGAAGTGTTGCTAAACAAACACAACAGACACATCAGTATAGCCTCTTAGACTTGTCCCATTTGTTGGTTGAGTTGACAAAGATATAGAGTATATTCTCTTCCAATTAAACAAATAGACGATCATTAAACTTTTCACATTTGTCAAGTAATAACAAAGAGAAGGAAGTTTGGTTTAATTCCAGATGCACATATGACTTGTGAATAGTAGCTGTACTACAGACGGTAGCTTTTCCTTTTGTGCACTTTTTCACATGATAACACAAATGTAATTTATAGTGAACATCCCTTTTCCTGGAAAACACACAAACTGTTCAGCAAATAGAGCTGTGTGGTGGGATATGAGTACATATTAGAAGCGTTGGTCCGTGAGGTGGACACCCTCCTCCTGCAGGTATCTTCCTGTGAGTTTTTTATTGTTTGGAATCCACTGTATTTCCAAACTTCTTCTTTTTGGAGTTTTTTATTGTTTATTTCATTTTATCTGCAGGGAAAATCTGATGGTCAAGCTGAGCTTTCAGCTATGGTGAAAGGTTTAGGTTAGGATTTTGGAATGACAGGAAAGCAGCAAATCAGAAAAAAATCAGGAAATCAATAAAGGACTTGAGCTATCGAGCTGGACAGATGTTTTAAGTCACTAGTGAGGATGTTCTCACATTCTGATTAATGATAATTGTAATAATGAATGACAAATGAATGAGAATGTACAACTATCAACTTTCTAAGCTGCAATAAAATCTTCTATTGTCCCAGTGTGCAATTCTGCGAGCATCATATTGCCTCTTGATGGACAGATAAATGTTTTGAATGTATGTGAACTGAAAGTGTCCCTGATACACCACCTCATATCCTTACTCCACTACAGGTCAATTAAATCAAATCAGTGGCGCTGGAATATGTCAAAAAGTTCTGCCTTACTGATAGCTAATAACAATCATGACAAAGATGGACATCATGGCCGTATTTATGTAACCCACAAAACCTCCTATCAGGTCTGCATCTCGATATATTTAGGATGCCAGGCGTATGGGAAGCTACTTGCTGCTGCTCACTGCCCAGCTTTTCTTTTGACCTTGTGTACTGATCAAAGACACATACTGTGCTAATTATAGCTCTCAGCCTCCTAAAAGACACATTTTCTTTTCCCCTGTCAGGTCACATTGGTACAAACAACCTCCTGACCAAGGAGGAGACAGGAGCAGGCTCAGCAAGCAGAGCTCCTTAGTTCCTTCGAGGCAGCATGAGGGTGATTTATACTGAAGACGCTTTGGTTCAGCTCGGCTAAACCCCAACAGATTCACCCTGAAGTACGACAGAGCAATCTGACACAGAGGTACAGGTGGTTGTACACAGGCGTCAGGATGCCGCTGAGTCATATCCACATTCGGAACAAGTCTTTTTTTATCAAACTGTTTTCAAGCTTTGATTACATTTCTTTATTCATGCTCATGTGACGGTCCACTTCCTTTTGCTCTGTGTGCTCATATGGAGAAAGCACAAGGGCGGACATGAACACACACCGATACGCACGCACACACACACACACACACACACACACACACACACACACACACACACATAGCACATTGCAGTGAAATCAAATGGACAAATATTGCTGAGATAACACATACATTGGTGTTTCTGCCTGTCACCACATGATGCCTCGTCCATGTGTCTGACCTTCTGCTACTTTCCTTTTTTTCCTGTGTTTGCCATTTAAGGGAAGCAAAATACGGTTGATTTAAAGCCATATGTCAACATTTTCATCCTACAGCCTGGCATCTTCACTGTGACACACTGTTCCTTTAGACAAACTAAAGACCAGGCCAAAGCTACAGGGGACTTTGATCAAACAAGCTGAAGACTGTTCAAACTCAGTTTGGTCGAGGGTGAAAAGGAAATAAACGACCGGCAGCAGACAATTTTTACATATGCTATTTAAGGGTCCCAGGTGTGTTAAATGTACCTTAAAATTACAATAGACAGCATCTTCTATCAGGGCAAGTCTAGTGAATTTATATTGAATGCATCATGCTAGTGAGGAAAACAAAAGAAAACTGTGGCACTGTTTTTGTAAAAAGCAGCAGGTTATACAGGCGAGTTACAAATCAATTTTTGTGTTAGTGTTTTTTCAATAATAGACATTTAATATATATCGATTGTATTGAGCTTCCCTGTTTACTGTTCAGTTTCCTCACATCATATCAGAACTGTGTTAAGTTACAGCTAATGCAATAAATACATTCACTACTGCCACTGCCTCACATTAAAAGGGTGTTTTTTATTTGAAGTTGCAAACATTTTATCCATGTAGCACTTGCTGTTACTGCATCTGATATCACTCCAGGACCATCACTGCAACTGACCAGTCACATTTTTGTAATGTCATAGCTTTGCATCTCAGGGAAAAAGACCAATAAAATACACACATGAAGAGGTTACCCACTATAACATGTGTTAAATGTTGTTGAAGGGTATATTTTAACCCTGAGCGAGTATTTTTGTTCCCTAAACAAAAACCGAAAGTGACAAAACACTGAAAAGAAATGGAAAATAATAATTGAACAGCACATTCCAATTGCGTTACAAAACCCCAGTCTCCTGGGTGAGAGTCCCACATTCAACCCATTAATTCACAACTGCGTCCTCCAAATGCTGACTTTGTTACTTTCTAGTAATTAGAAATAATGCTCCTGAAGCAACATCAATTATGATGTTGGAGGAGCAACATCAACACAGGCTTGATGTGACCACCAGTAACCAAGATGTCACCAAATCTACCAGAAATCTGAGGTATTTTAACATGAGCGGCAATAGCTCAGTTCGTAGGGACTTAGCTTGGGGACTTGAAGGTCGTCGGATGAACTATGAAAGTACCAGTTGGAGAATGCTAGTTCACATCTGGGCATTGCCGAGGTGCCATTGAGCAAGGCACCAACCCCTAATACTGCTCGTTAGGCGCCGTAGCATGTGCCCCACAAGCCCCTTCACTCATCTCCTCCATGTGTAATGTGAGTGGTAACAGTGCAACAAATAACAAATGATCAAACCATGTTGAGCTCAATAACGAGTTCTGTTCACTTAAAGACATTTTCGCCACTAGGTCGCTGTGACCCATGACAGGCTCTGTAACATGAGAGGATGGAAAAGGAACAGGCTTGAATGAGAGGAATATAATTACATAATGAACTGACCTACATTAGCTATTAATACTTACACAAGTTTATTTCCACTATAGGAGCCTCAGTATAATTTTTACCATGCATCCATCTAAGAGAAATTCCATGTGCCATGCAATAAGATGCTGTAACTGTTAAATGTCATTTATTTGCTGTTGTGAAATGTCTGTGTAAATTGGTTTCCATATCAACAAGGAGGCATCATGTTCATCCGTGTAGAAAAAGGTACCTATTTATACCATATCTGTACATATACATGAGATCAGAATGTAAGAACAGAGGCCAGAATAGATTGAGGTAGGTGATTCAGCTTACATATGGTATTTCGAAAGCGGCATCAGTGATGCAACCTTGCTGTAATGTCATCCAATCCTACCTAATTACCATTTCTACTGGAAAGTCTAACCTAGATTCAGCCAGGCATTTTACGTCTTGTTGCGGAGTTAAAACAATTGTTGTACAAGTGGCTACACAGTTATATATTGAGGTACAGGCTCTTCTCTCTGGGGTGTTCCCTGCATGAATTGCAGCAGCCTGCTAATGATTCACAGGGGAGCACAATCAAACCCCAGGGGTGTCAGAACAGAGCCGAGCAGACACATATCACTGAGACATGGAAGACATAGCTTCGAGAGAACCGCCTCCAGAAACAGACTAGTGGAACCGCACCGGAGGAAGGTGTGATGGTGGAGGGAATCAACAGCACAGTCTGCAGTAGTGCATGAGGTATAAAAAATATATCAAATTACTGAGCGTTTCATTGAGAAACCTGTGCTTGGAGTGAAATAAAGCATTTTGGCAGAGGAATCTAATTATGGCGGGCAGTGG
>OMLP01044375.1:21671-71030 GCA_900302685.1 Spondyliosoma cantharus
CAGCGACTCCCCCCTTGGCTCGTCGCCACACCGCCTCCTCCTTCTCTCCTTGTATTTTTCTAAAAGCTCTCCATCGCTCTTCTTCCCTTTTCTGTGGTGATCCTTGTCACAAAGGATTACATCATTTTCCGAGCACGATAGGTACACACAAACCAATGAAACACCCCACACTCTGTTGTGTATTCATGTGTGTTCCATGAGTTTATTTTAGTATGAAGCCTATGTCGGTGACTGTGCGCGCCTGTGTGCATACATATTTGTGTGTGCATGTGAGCGGCTGATGGCTATGCATTTAAAACATATCTATCTCTAGGTGGAGCTTAGCTGCTGAGCTTTGATCACAATATTTCCCCCCGAAAGCACATGAGGTCAGGGGTAACCCAGAGAAACCATCTGCCGGCAAATATTTCCCACATTTTCAAGAAAACTTCTGCAAAAGTATTGAGCAACAACCGTGGTGTTAACACATGCAGTCAGGATGAATCTTGAATAAGCATTCATTTCTTATATAGGCTATGATTTAAATATAAGCTTTCTAAATTAAAATAGGCCTGACCTTTCCTGATATGAGATCTGCCTTTTCCTTAAAGGGACTGCAGAAAATCTATTAAAAGCTTCATATTACACTGTGATTAAAGTTAAAAATGATGGGAAAAGTAATTTCATTCCAAATTCAAAACCATGTTCCAGCCTCAGCATTTAAGAGCATTCGGAAATTTGGGTTTTTGCACAATCATATCTATATCAAAACCATCAAAACTCTGCTGGTTTCTCGAAGCTTTACAAAAGACTGGTCAGAATGTTTCCATTTGTATATTAATGCACACATGAAATGGGTCGTGTAGGATCCTCAGGGAATGGACATTTCAAAGAAAACTGAGACATCAAATGGTGGTTTAAAATACAAAATTTTGAAGAGTGTCTTGCTGGAAAACACTCTGCTGCTACTCTACTGAAAGGCTCTTAACACAGACAGTAGGTCATGTTCGTCTGTTATGTGATATTCCAGCATTCACTATGTTACATTTTTCTACAGACGGTTCTACACTGAGCAGAGTGTCTGTAGCTTAGACCTTTGACACATTTGATTAGCTTATGTAAAAGCGCCCTTTCCACTAATTGAAGGGCTGCTTTTGTATGGACATAATTTGATCGTACCTCGCTGGCTTCTTGCACTCAAAGACCTACAGCTGAGTAAATTAGTCCAATTCCGATTTCTATTTGCTATCATTGTTCAGGTAATGCAATGTTTGACACTATTAAATCTCCATTACACCTAGGTTTAGCTCATAAAGTCTGCATTTGTGCAGAAACTGCGTCACAAATCACACCTCGACAGGGAAGAGATGCTACGAAACAAATAAAGAGTGACTAAAGGTAACGAGTATTCAAATCTTCATTTCTAGTAAGTCTACACAATCACAGAGAAACTGGAAGCACCAGAAGGACCCAGGGTGATCATTCCCATCTATGTGGCTTAATTGGGTTTTCCATGAAATTACACAGAGGTTGTGTCAAACAAAGAACCATTCTATCCTCCATGGTCAGTATTATCTCTTTTTGATACAGGGGGCGGCTGCAGCTCAGTAGGTAGAGCGGGTCGTCTAGTAATCGGAAGGTCACTGGTTCGAATCCCGGCTCCCCCCAGCTGCATGTCGAAGTGTCCTTGAGCAACATACAGAAATTGCTCCTGATGAGCAGTTGGCGCCTTGCATGACCGCCAAGTGTTGTAAAGCGCTTTGAGCGGTCAGTATGTGTCTTTAAAACTCAACTGATTTTCATTAGAACTGTAAACTGATAATAACTGATAACTTGATATGAGAATGTCATCAATTGTAATAGTAATTTTACAAGAAAAATGACAAATATTTGAGGTCTCCAGCTTTCAGAAAGTGATGATTTGCTGCTTTTCTCCGTTTTGTATCACTAGGTACATTTCTCTACCGCCATCTTTATGCTTATTGTCAATTTGTGCATTAAAAAGAATCTGCACGAAAATTAAAAAAATAAACATCGCAAAGATGTTTTTATGCTCAGCTGGGGGAGGCGAGTATCATTGAAACAGACTTTATGAATGAATCCTAAACATTGTGACATCATTTTTTTACTTAAGCTCTAACTCCACAGAAGAGACTAAAAGTTGCCGTGCATGAAAACATCAGATCTGTGTGGAGACATGATGAGACTATGACACTAGCAAGGATGTCCTATTTCCATCATGTTCTCTGCATTGTGTCAGTCAGGAACACTCTCGTCATAGGTTTGACCATTTACTGCAACAAATGGAAGTACAGTTATGCTTGACACTGATGGCCCAGCTCTTAAGGCGCTCCCTGAACTGACCAAGCAGCATGCTAAGCCAAAACAGGGCTTACACAATGCAGAAATATCTCCAAGGTATATAGGAGTGGTCCCTAAGCAACACAGTGAATGCTGTTTTTTAACTTTTTGAGCCCTGATGGGACTCTAACTAAAAAGGTGGAGGCTAGGGTGGTGGTAGAAGCTTACAAGCCGGTGTGTGACCGATTGGTAACAGTAGTTCAGTCGACAGGCTGTCATCTGATTACAGCTGGGCATACAGCTTCCGTGTCCTGCACTAACCAACACAAAGCTTCATTTTTTTAGTTTTGACCTGCGCTCTGTTACTCACATCATCTCATTGTGTCGTCATCTGCAGCAGATGAATGGCACCCAGCTGGAGAATTAGCACCACCAACTGCTACTTAACAGTTGGTGGTGCATTCATTTGAAATTTCTTTTGTCAATTTTCTGGAAAGGTGGTTAATATTTGCAGTAGATTTGATGGAAATATGGCTATTGGAAATAAAATATTTTCAGGGTGTGAGAGTGTTGGTTGGACAATGCATTTTTACAGACTAAATGATTAACCACTTGCCAAAGACAATAATGAGAATTGATCAATTGCAAATGAAAATGACCGGTAGTTATAATAGTATTGAATAACAGAATTATTGAATCTCCCAGCCCAATCTGTAACTGCATCCGGTTGTTTATTGTCTAATCTCCTCTGTCTTTATACCCTCATGACCTTTTGGAAGAAATGCATTGGCAGCAGAACATTTCTGGCCGGGCACAATGGTTTTTACAGGTGCGATGATGGTAGAGACATGCAGAGAGGCCAAATGATTTCAAGGCAGTGACAGCTTTCATGCAAAGCTTGAACATTGTGATGGTGGCAATGTAATGAGTCACTGCATTGAAGAGGAGCAAGAGGAGTCCTTTGTTGCTACTTCTGTGAATGGAGGTGACACTCATAATTCATCCAGCTACACTGAATCATCAATAAAAAGGGAAGAGACTGGGGGCTTTGGTTGCTGTGTCACAGCCATTTGCTCATCATTTCAATTCACTACCACACTCGCTGCTGACGCTCTCTGTTACCCTGGCTGGACTTCAGAGTGGCATAATGTCCTGTGTAGGTCTGTGATGATGAGTGTGTGTACTCATCCACAAATGGATAAATCAAAATAAAGTGAGACTTGCAGCCGCACTCGGCCAATCCCAACATCCCCCGAGCTGTCAGAAAAGATTCACTGGCATGCCGGTTGAGTCACATGAAGTGGCATTTTTCACGGAAATGAGTCACAAGTTGCAAAGGGCCACAGTTCTTGCGATGTGTGCCAGCATCCTCCCTTGTGGGTCTGTTTTTTTTCTGACAGTGATTCTGGATGAAAGGCGCTGTCTGCCTGGGTGCCTCTGGCTCCAAGGCCTGGGTTCGCAGAGCAGGCAGCCTCTCTCAAACATCCAGCATGTGTCTTATCGATTTTCAAGCCAACCTGGGTTCATTTCACTGCCACTGCTGAATCACTGAGACAAAAATTTTAGCCACGAGTAGCAGCGTCGAATGTAACATTTTCATGGTTGGATTTTCAGCTCAGTTCTTAACTGTCATGCTTGGGTTCTGTGTATTTTGTCTCGTGTATCATGTCTTATGTTTTGTTGTTTATGTTTATCTTTTGTTTCTTGTTGTGCCTTCAGCTTTTTGTTTTAATAAAGCTCGCCTTTTGTTCATTACTATTGCCTCCCGTGTGTCTGCATTTGGGTCCACCTCTTCGAGTTTCCCTCCCACCCTGACAATAACTCATCGATGTAACATTTTTCCAGATGCGTAGAGAGACTCTCTCTCCATTTTTTATACATTTCCAACTGTCAATTGTTGCGAATATTTGAATGAATTTCCTGCACTACGTCTGCATCTTCTATCTTTTACTTGACATTTAATGTTGTGTTTTAAAGGCACAGTACGCAATTCCTGCACAAGGGGTTTCTCAATCAAAACAAAACACAAAAGACATAAGCAGTGTAGGATCATGGGAGTTGTTGTTGTCTTAATTTTTAGACAACCATCATTGCAGATAAAAGAAAATCTATCTCACTTGTCTCAGGCTGAACAGGTTGAACTGACAAGGTAATGTACTAGTGGTGGACTCAGGATGTTTGAGGGACAGGGAGCTGGGGCATCAGCACACAGAAGGTTGTGATATATTTATAGTGAAATAGTTACAAACCTTGGTTAAGATAAAAAAGAATGTATTATGAGATTATAACAACTGCACCTATGTAATAAAACACATGGGGAACTATTAACTATTTGACAGAAAGGGCACAGTAGAGGGCAGTTCTTGTTTTATCTACCATAGGGGCATCCAAGAGAGCACTTTTGCAGTGTTTTTTTAAATATGGAGGCACCAAAGAGGTCAATTGCCTGCCCCCTTGCTTGAGTCCACCAGTGCATATGTTGCATCATCTGGTGTTTAACCGGAAGTTGTAGCAACAGTTGCCCAAATGGCATAAAATCCTGGATTTCTCTGGGTTTGAACATTGTTAGAAACCTTTGGGATTAGTTAGATACAGCGTACACCTAAGCGTGATATTTTTAAGCAGAATGTTACATGTAAGCACCCTGTAGTGCTGTTGAAGTAACTCACTTTGCAGTGTTAATAAACTATAAAAGGGGAAATACAAGTCACCCACTTAGTCTTGACGCACATAACACAAAATCTTGAAATCTGTTGGTTTCAGGGCAACTTTAAAACACAACGATTCAAGTGAAGGTACAAAGAAGTTGAATCAAAATCAGTTAAAGTTTAAGGCAGGAATCCAGCGTTAAATTCACACAGATTATTCAGTTTAAATCCCTGTGCTGCACAGACTACAGTTTATGCTGTTGTTTTATACTACTGCAGTATTTCAATTATTCAAATACACTAAAACAGCATTTTTCATGAAGCAAGACACACTGCTCAGAGTCCCCAAGAGAAATATCTACTTTTTTTTACTTTGAAACGAACAGATAATTTCTTAGAAGGCTAATGTTGAAAATTATGAGAGTGGTGAATAAATAAATGACCAACGAGGGCAAGAGGCTGTGGCTGAGTGATGTTTTATACCCCCACATTAATCCCCCCCCCTCCCCTCTCCTGTCTCTCTGGCTCATCCTCTCTCTCTCTCTCTCTCTCTCTCTCTCTCTCTCTCTCTCTCTCTCTCTCTCTCTCAGCATCTTTGCTTAGCGACACGCCGTAATCTGAGATAATAGCTCAATTGCAGACTTCTTAATGATCACTTTGGCGAGCCGGCTTTGAGACATGCAGACACAGGGCAGTAGGCCAGTAGGGCCAGCGACCAATCCAACAGACACGAACACAGCTGCACACACAAACACACATGTGGATAGAGACTTAGACTGTATCAGAGCAATGGCCTCAGAGTTTTCCGGCATCTGATGCCAACAAATGCAATAAGCACTAAATGCATCATGGGAGAAAATGTTTAGTCACTGTCTAGTGGTCAGATTGAAAGCTGATTTAAAACCTCATTAATACTTTATTAACTACTGGACATGAATATTTGTCTAACTGCATATAATGCTGGATGGTTAAAGGTTAAAAGATTTCTGCATGTTTGTATTATGCGCCTTGTGTGCTGTGTATCTTGTTTAAAGGTAAACTCTGCTAATAAATCCTAATTGTGTAGTTTGACTATTTATTACGGAGAGTGGAATCTAGTTGGCGTGGTCTGATGGCTTCCACTTTATGAGAAAGACACAAACATTAAAGCAGAATACGTAACTCCATATACACAAACTAACATTATGTGTTAACTTGTGAGGAAGCTGAATTCACAAGATCATGTGCTCATGTGATGTGAATCTATCTTGCTAAGCTTCAATCTATGTGCTTGTGGCCAAATCTGAGGGGTCTGGACCAGTCACTGTCCTATGAGGAACTACTGGCAGTTAGGACATGGTTTAAGTGTGACAACCAGTAAGTGAGGAGATTGTTTGTTTGAAAACAACAATGGTTGCTCCCCTAGAAGTTTGCGTAGATGCTGTGATAGCATCAGAAATGTGGAGCATATTCCCTTGAAAGACGAACAAAAAACAGCAATAAGGTTGCACTGGAACAAGAAGAAGTTGAATGCTAAGCTGCAGGTAACAGGCTGCACACCTCCAACTTCTCATTAAAGTAGCCAACTCATTTTCCTTCATTAACTCTGTTGCTGGTGCTGCTGCTCCACAAGGTAGACGCCTTCTGCTAGTGTTCTCCTGCTATGTCATATGGGTCATTAATCTGATTGTATTGGTGTCTCCAAATCCTTGATTCAATTAGATTTCCAAGACTGGAGGCTATGCCACTGTTAGTATGCCACGGTTGAATTTGTAAAGATCATCAGTCTGTTGTCTTGATGCCCTGACCAATATCACTTACATGTTCGAATTCTTTAAAATAGGGATGCGATCTGCAGGATTGGGATCTGCAGGATCGGGAGAACTCAGACACGCATGTAACGTTACTCTGGCAAACCTGTGGATAAAATGTCTGCAGTGTGGAAATAACTTAAATTAGAAAGCGAAAGCAGTCCAACGACGACCTGTAACATCTGTATTATGACCGTTTCTCGAGGGGGTAACAAAAAAGCTGCATTTAATACAACAAATTTGGTATGATAAAATATTACAGAGAAGGTAATTAAATGAATCGCTCTGAATAACCAGCTCATCTCCGTGGTAGCGGATCAGGATTTCCTTCATCATCTGGAGTTTTTGAATCCCCGGTATGCCCTTCGATCTCAGCATTACATTACATTGATTCCACTTTCCACTCATACAGCAGAGCATGTAAAACAGGCAGTCGAGGAGACGCGTGTGAAATAGACAAGCAAAGCGTCCACGTCATTTTACGTGATAATGTAAGGAATATGAAAAAAGCAATGGATCATATGGAGGTACCAAGTGTGGGCTGCATCTCTTACACACTTCAGCTGGCTGTACACGAGGGTCTGCTGTCACAGCGCAGCATCACAGACTCACCTGCTAACACAAGGAAGGTGGTAGGCCAATGTTGCAATAACATATGCAGAATAAGAAAGAGCCATATGAAAGTATATACTTTGTTTCAACAAAATAAAAAAAACTATTAAGGAACAGCTTGGATGCAGGTACTTTTTTTCTTAAGGCAGCTATATTATCCAGGAAAATATTAGTTAAGGCTAAGTATTGGGACTCGGTATCAGCAGATACTAAATATTAAAGGACTCGGATCGGGATCAAGGTAAAAAAAACCTGATCGGGACATCCCTACTTTAAAAGATAGGGGTATTTTACAACAGATTGATTTCATCCTTTTGTCTTTTTGGCAGGTTAGGGCTAGGAAAGTTCAAATAATATTCACCCAAAAAATTGATTCAAATGTTCAACAAAAAAAAAGAAAAGAAAGACCCTTCAGCAATTCAACAATAAACAACAAAGATAGAAATTCAGTTCAAAGTTCAATTTCACAAGTCTGTGCAAAGTAAATTCTCTTCCAAAACAAATCAATAGAGGACCTCTGAAGCTTCGAGGTTGTTTCCACAGATATGTCTAATAATGGTGTTATTGTCTTTTGTGTGCAACAGCTGCAGTTGTCATTATACTGTACATTTATTTATATAAAAAGAGAGGAGAAAGTAAAAAAATAATAAACTACTACTTTCTCATGGATGAAAAAAGATCAAAGGTATATATAATAAATAAATTCAACAAGTTTTTCCATAAGAAGTTTGCTTTATCCGGGCTATTAAAAAATGGCGCATTAATTAAGGCTCTATCATGATTATGTGAACTGCAATAGGGAGAGTTAACAAGACACAAATTGACCACAGACCCAGCGGAAAACAGGCCTCATTGAGTGGAGAGATAAAGGAGGCATAATCCCTTCCACACTGTGTACAGTTGTCAACAGAAATGGAGATTACGGAGAGAATTTGATAGGAACACAAACAACCTCGCCGACTCACCCTGCAGGTCAGAATTATTTCTTTCCCCACTTTCTATCACTACAACTCCACTTCCCTTTTCTTATCCCACTCTCTTTGTTTTTCCACATCATCAACAACCGCTCACTTTCCTGCTGTCAAACACATCTCTTCACACAACAAAGACAAGCAGAGGCAAAGACTGTGGGGGGAAATGCATGCTCACAAACCAAGACGTGTTTTCAACACTGATAAATCCAAAACACAACAAGAAGATGAGTCTCCCTCTTTTCCTGAAAGAGCACAACATGGCATGTTACTATATTATTCTTCTGCACTTACAGACCTCAGCAGGCAGCCAAACTTACATTAAATTACCTCACATTTTAGAAAACACTGCTGTCAACTGGCCTGGAAGTAGAAGAACAACTTGCCAGAGCAATGAAAAAAGAGCCATACAGCCAGTACTCAAAAAGTAGAGTTGACTGGAAGTTTTCTTCCTCCACTCACCCGTGAGCGCCAAAGGAAACAGAGTCTCGATGCCACAGCAATATTCACTGTCAGCTCAGGATTTAGTTTTTCAAGAGAAGAGAAGAGAAGAGAAGAGAAGAGAAGAGAAGAGAAGAGAAGACATGGCTGATACAGACATAGTAGCTATAATGTAAATACTACTGAGGCTAAATCAGGTCGCAATAGGTATATTTGAACAGAAAAATGCAGGTCACACAGGTCAAGTGGGCATTATAGAAGACTAGAAGAGATTTCTGACAGCAAAGCAACAGATAAGCAAGAAACCAAATCCCATAATGTGAGGCCCACTTGCTTTCAGGTACCATTGAAAGGTTTGATTCTCTATATTTTCTATCATGAATCCTGAATCATTTTAAAGCGGAAATGGCAGCATTTTAAACTGAAGTCAGCGAGCGATGGTGACCATTGTCATGAGATGTGAAAGCACTCAGAAAGGCTACTGTGTGTTTCAACATCACACGCTGCTGCTTAGGAGGTAGAGCAGGTCGTCCCTGAATCGGAAGGTTGTTTGGTTTGATACCTTGTGTTTGGGCAAGTTACTGAACCCCAAACTGCTCCTGATGGCTGTTCCATTGGTGTGAGCACAGAAATATCATGAGGCGCTTTGGTTAGAAAGTGCTGTACGGCTCCTGATAAGAAAGCCATCGCCTTGCCTGGCTGCCTCTGCCATCAGTGTGTGAATGTGCGTTCGGACGTGTGGATGTTGCATGTGTAGTTAAAAGCTTTGAGTGGTTAGAAGACCAGAAAAGCATTATGTTTAAGTGCAAGTCCATCCATTGCATGGCCTCACAGCAAGAAACTCTATAGAAAAGCAACACTATGATTTGAGGGGAAAAAAAAGGTCTTATAGATTATCAAGATATACAGATGGTCCAAAATTTACAGACCATGTAAAACATAAATAAAAGATACATGCACACTGTTTTTACTCTTTCTTCAACTAGTGTCAGATGTAAATTGAGCAAAAAGCAGCAGAGGTCTGAACGCTGTTGAATGAAGTATTAAATAAGCATTAACCGAGGGAGCAGGGATACTATTTGCATTTCTAAGGTATTGTGAGTTGGCAGGGTTTTGGTTATAACACTGCAGCAGAGGAGCCTGCATCCACTGAAAGGCTTTGGACTAAAGAAATTAACAATGACTACAGGAGGTGTGGAGGAGCGCCAGCAGTTTCAAAGGCGAATTCCGTCTCTGAAGGAGTTGTGCGGATTTATTAGGTAAAAGAACACAAAGCGAGGAGGCTCTGCTGACTCAGCATCACAGAGGAAAACAAAAGAACACTTTGAGCTCGATGTGGTGACGCGAATTGCCTCCCCGCAGGTATAGATGTTAAATTCATGAACACGGATGAAATAGATTGTTATCATATCCAGGGATGAAGAGGAGAGTCAAGCGGACAGGCTGAACTTTGAAGGTAACACTGATAGATGCGAGCTGGGTGATATGCCGCTATAATCAGGATGAGGATTAAACGGCAGCTCCATGTCAGAGTTGGCACAAATCTGACTCTGAGAATTCAAGGCGGAATTCTTTTGTCGCCTCAGCTGCTGTCGACTCCAGACGAGGCGGGACGAGGGTGGCTCTGCATCTCATCCTCCCCACGAATGTTATGCAACCGGTAAACAAAACCGAGAGCTACTTTTCCCTTTCAACTTTCCAATCATTCGTCAGAAAAAGTTCATTGTTATGCATTCATGCCCGTTATGCATGTATTTATGCTTACATGCGTTTGGTCCACACTTGTGTCCATGCATACTCATGAGTGCGATTATGCATGTATGAATGTATGGGTGCATGCAGCGAGTGACTGGTCAGTGGGGAATAGAGTTTGGATGATGGGGGATGGTGATGGGAGTGTAGTCTGGGGGTGGACTGGTGGGGGATGGGGTTAACGGGAACAGGATGAAGGATGGAGGAGGATCGTGGCGCATAAATGGTGTGTTACTGGCACGAGCAACACCAGTGTTTTGCACCTGCTCGGAGAGGTTCAGCAACAAGCGCCCGGTCAGGTTGGAAATAAGGTGACACTGGCGTGACAAATAAGCAGCTGCGGCAAAGGTTTCTTCCCGTCAGCATATTTCATAAGCATGGTCTGCTGCACACATTCAGTCACTGGATTCCTGGGCTTGGCATTGTGTTGCAAAATAATGCATTGTGAATAAAAAGTGAAACCATCCGTTCAGCCTCTCAGAAACTTAATTCAAAAATGCAGCCACTTCGTAGTCAACAAGAAACTAACTGTGTAATTCCTTCACCGGATTTGCTATGTGTACAAGCCTAAATCCTCACCGCACTCTCCCCCTGTGCAGCATATGTTGTACAGGTTTACACTTCACTGCACTACGCTGCCTGTCCCTGCGTCGTTTATCCTCCTCAGATGGGGAAACAGAAAAAGGAGTTTACAGAGGCAACCCATGAGAATGATTTTAATAGTAACACATTAATTAAATATTGCCAGAGTTGCAGCAAGACAGCATCTCCTCCAAATCAAACAGGATAAAACTTGAACTAATATCCTGAGCCGGAGTCTTACTCTGCCGCGAAGGCCAAGCAGCCTCATCCGCCTGCCCACGCAGATACAGCCAGACACACGCAGGAAAGGAAATGGACACACAGTGAAGGCCACTCTCTAATATAATGGCAAGTAACGCTGGGCTGTCATAATTATCAAATGGTGGCTTGACAGTAGTGGGCGTTCAGCAGGAGTGTTTCCACTCAGAACCTAAATGTGTCAGAAGCTCAGCCCGAGGTAATAAAACCCTCTGACAATTTCCTCTTTCATTCATAAAAGAATTACTGTTGAAATAAAGCCTGACACGGTAATGATTTCTCCCAAACATCACGGGTTTGTGTGTGTGTGTGTGTGTGAAGCGGTGACACATGAATGTTTCAGAAGCAAAGATGCTCCCAATGACCGCCTTTCTTTGGCACGCCCGAGGACTCTTCCTGCTGGCCTCAGAGAGACGGGGCAACAATGGCAACACCTCCACACTAGCGCACAGAGCAGCCGTGAGGTGGTTGTATACAACAGGTCTGCATGCGTGGGAGTTTGTGGTAGAGAGAAAACACAGACGAAGAGAGGTACGAGGAGAAACAGAGAAATGCATGCATGTGCGGGGAGGTGCAAGAATTCCTCCCGAGCCACAATTAACCCAGACACAAAAGAACATAGCTGCACGGCAAACATGCGGGGCTTGGATTCAGCTCTGGCACAACTTCACTGGTTTCAGCGCAAGCATTCTTCCAGAATATAGGCCACTGGCTCGCAGTCAGAAAGGAAACTGGAATTCTATTATTTCCGCACAGAACAACACATCCGAGATACCTGTCAGAGCTCTGTGCACCAGACCGATGCACCACGTAATCTGTCTCTCAGCTGGACAGCTTTTTATTTGAAGATGATTGGAAAATGGTTCCACCAAATCAACCCCTGTTTCTTTTTTTTTCTTTTTTTTTTTAAAAACATGCTTGTTGAGCTTGCTATATTTAGGTGTAGCAGGGATGAAATCACCTGCACACACTCTGGCCCTGGGGCACACACACAAACACACGCACACACACGTATTATGCCTAATCCCGAGTCAGAACATGATTTTATTTGTGCCTCTTCGTAAACTCCGGAAGCTTTTATCTCTCCCTAAAAATGAAGGCACTAAAACGCTAATAGAATAACAAATCCACCATAAAAATAATAAGAAGCTATGAGAGGACAGAGACCTAAGGGAGATACAGGTGCATTTTTCCACTGCAGCTAATTAAGATAGAGGAGCTTCTCTACACATTCCAGTCAGGAACGGGCCATTAAGCCAAGCTCTAATAGACAGCTGATGGAGCAGTCGCAGGTACTGTCTCCTGATAATATCAATAATATAAATCTAATTAGTTCAGCCAAAAATGAAATTGGCCACTATCTACTCATACACACAGCAGTGGACGTTTTGTAGCAAAACAGCATTGTAGAATTCTCCTAAAACTAAAACTGACAGGGATATGTTTTAAGACTTGAGAAACAACCAAATAACTAACCGTGACCATACTTAACTGTACATGTAACCAAATTGATTTATAAGATATTTACAACGCTGACTTGGGGTCAAGCTTGTGCATCCACTCTGTGGGCATGAACGCTTTTAGCTTGGCAGCTACAGCGAAGATCTCTGCTTTAAACTAAAGGGTTAAAAACATCTTTTCAAAACAACTTGGGGATTTCTGGGCTTCCAGATTATGCCGAACAAGGTGGTTGGAGCCATTTGACGTTGTATTTTTTAGGTTTTCAAACAGTTCCCCATCTGCTTAAGATGTTTAGCAGAATGCTGTTTCGCTGTGAAGCCTCAGAAATGTTTTGTGGAAGATGAAACCTCACCTGACCTTTCCACTGGCATGTGTGTGAATAACTAATGACCGATTTTCAATTTTGGATGAACTTATCCTTTGACTTTTGGAACATTTTCAGTGGATACAAAAAAAAACTATCTAAGATAGTAAGAATACAAAAGGTTGATTTCATGGTTTAGTGCACATTTTCACACATTGTTCTGAGCCGGTGGGAAGAAAGAGAAGGGAGGAGTTGTAGTGACCTACTAATAGGGTTTTGTCATCGTTTTGAGCCATGCTGATACTCCAAACAGCTCTTTTCCTCTTTATAGTGATACTTGCATAAGACACCAACAGCCATCGCGTCTTCTTCACCGTTCACAGATCGTGCTTGTCTCACTCATTTGAACACTTACGACAGTTTTCTTCATCACTGTTGTCCGAGCAGTCGTCATCATCGTCGCACCTCCAGATGGTCGGTATACACCTTTTGTTGTTGCACTGAAACTGTCCATCCTCACACTCATCCGTTGCTGGAGAGACATAAACAAAAACAAGAGGGGGGTGTGAGAGAGAGGAGCGTCCAGATGGATCCGCACACACAGCTGAGGAGCAGTAACCCGCTTGTAGTTCAACTGTCATTTGCAAATGAATGCCTAATTGATATTCAGCGTTCATTCGGGTCAATTGGCTGAGGCGCTGTGAGCGTCCTGGTCTGTGTTTTTTTCTTTTTTCAGTTATTGGTCGACTTTAAACCGAGATGATCAGAAAAGTGTTGTGGGAGCAGCGGCAGAGGAGGAGGAGGCCCCGGACACTATTCTCCACAACGTGAAGACAAAGATTCAGTGTGGACTGACGTTACTATACTACCTCTGATGCAGTATGGATGAGACACATGACAGACACGGAGAGAGGCTGGCTTCTCCCACACTCAGTCACCACCTAACGTTAGCTAACACACGTTTACATTCAATAAGAGGAAAGTCTTCTTTTGTCTCGCTCTCTTTTTTTTCTTCTTCTTTTTGTTTCCAGCACCGGCAGCTCTCACCTCCACAAATACACACACACACACACACACACACACTCACATCATATATTTCGTTTCACTACCGTCTCACGCGCGAAGCAAGAGAAAACAAACACTACTGACCCTCCGAGAAATGAAGGCTGAGGACTACCGAGTGGAAAAGTAGCAGCGTCCTTATATCCGTCCACATTTCTGAAGCAGGTGATGGAGCTCATTCACATCCACTAAACAAAGCCCGGGAGCCGCTCGTGTTGTAGCGCTGCTGCTGCTGCGACGCTGCTGCCTGGTTCTCCGCCGTGAAACCCCCCCTCCCTTTCTCCTCATCCTCCTCCCTCCATCCTCCACCCCCTCCGCCTCACACACACACACACACACACACACACTCTCTCTCTCCCTCCGCCTCACTGGCTGCCCCGGAGCGTGACGACAGCGCGATGGGCGGGGCCAAGAGTAGAATATTACTATTATATTACAGTATTCTTGATGACTTTGTTTTCGTCTGCTTCTCTGTTTAAAGAGTGAGATTCTTGAATTAACATTACACAGCCGACAGCAGCAGCTGAGTGGGCCTGTCGTCGTGCCACCTACTGATGTAGTCTCGAAAATGGAAGAGAACAGAAACGAAAAACACAGCTACAAATGTAAGAATCGGTATGTGCTTGGTTATCATGGATAAGCTAGGTAACTTTTAAAGTCCTTCTGGAGGAGGATACAGTAGTTGATAGTTGATTATTAAGCTTCATTCCCTGATCGTCAACTCTGCAGGTTAAGGTTCAGGTCCAAGACCCAAGACCTGATTTGGTATTTCATATTCTCATATTCATTCTTGCCGCTTGGCAAAATTGGAGTGGCGCTAGTTCCCGGGTCAATAATACAGTCATGCTATAAACAAACTACATCCTAGTCACATGATTAACTTTGAATAAGCTACTGACCATACTAAACTATACACACTTTACTATAAACGTACCAATCTACAAGTCCACCCGTAAAGACAGAGTAAATAAGTGTTTCATGTCCCCGACCACTTCTGTCGTCTCATTCAGGCACCTGTTAGCAACCACCTTTTCTGAAGCATGTAAGTTACTTTACAATTCAGATGTGGGGTATTTTACCGACATATTTTACCTTGTAAAACAAACAAAGCTTGCGTTAACTACAGATCTTATTTCAGCTGTCTAGCCGAAACCCATTCGAAAAAACTCCGGAGTTCATTTCTGCTGCACTCTATGCACAAAAGAGGTAACCAGCAATGTCTGGATCTATTAAAGGCTCTTCAGACACACAAAGTTGTTTTCAGTTACACTGCTGATTAGACATCTAGTCAGGTATAAGTTGGTAATCACATCATGTCACCAATCTAAGGCCTCTAAGGTGTAATTTGTCCCACCAGGTGAAAACAAAGCTAACAGGAGAGAGAGGGAGCTGTGGATAAAGCAGTTTGTACACCCCACATAGTCTTAAAGGCCTTTCGCAGCACATATTTTGTCTTGTCTCAGAGTTAGAATAACCAAGGTGATTCTAATGACCTTAACAATGGCTCTGTTCTTTGACACTGAGCCAACATGCACGCAGACCCTGACACAGATGCAGCTAACTGGAACTCAGCTATCATTCATTTCATTTTTTACAGCTGTGTCTCAACATGACATGTCAATATGTCTACAGCGAAAATACCTGGTTGGCTGGACTGTGGGTTTGCAGGAACTTCAGCATATACACTTTAAAATAAAATTTAAAATGTACTTGGCACAACCTCTAATGATGGTGAACAACCTGCTGTCATCTCTCACTGAACACATCTGAAGGAAATGTTTTTCCTTCAGACTTTGAGATCCTTTCATCCTGTAGCAACACATGCAGCCTATTTTTTAACCACAGCTACTGAAAAAACATTCCTGCAAACCATCAGCCCGCCAGTAAACACCTGTTTGGTGTAATTCAAACCTGTGGTCTTTTTGTTGAGCTCATATATGCAGTGTAATATGTGTTTTATTTTTTTTCTCATTGAAATAAACAATTCAAACATAATTTTCTTTTTGGCTACACTTTGGTTAGATTTTTGATGGTTTGAATTAGGGATTTGTGGATGCTTTTACTGCGTACACCGCACTAGCTAGCTTGTAGCCTGTTAGCTAGCTACTTTCTATGTAGTCAGTGTTGTATGAGTACTTGTCTCTCATAAAGCCCACCAATATCAATGCAGACATGACTGTAAAAGTCCTTTACTATTTATCTTGTGCTGTGACCATGCAATAATCCTCTGGCCGGGCTGCAAGTATTTCTGATAGTCCTGGAGCAAACCAGCTAACGTTAGCTAACAACAGTGTACCACCAAGGTTAGCTGGAATGTGATGGGTAGGCCTAGTTAATTACTCTGTTCCCATTATTAACTTATCGTTGCCAAGTTAACACTGTCAGAGCCTTTTAGTTCTTTTTGAAAAGAAAGAACCAACAAGTTCTGTTGTCTTCTGGTGCAGCCGTCAGGTGACATGGCTAACAGCTGAAAAATAACAAGTCGCCCAACTGCTGGGTTAAATAAGTAATATATTCGACATCAAACATCTGTCTCTGGTTTTATACCAGTGAATACGCAATATTCTGGTTGCAGGACTGCAAACTAGTCCTGGAGCAAACTAGTTAATGTTAGCTATGAACACTGTACCACTAAGGTTAGCTGGGACACATCAATTGTAGGCTGTAGTGCTACATACTCTCATCATTTGGTAACTTACCATTACAAGAGAAAAACTTCCAGAGCCTCTTGGTCCTTTTTGAAAAGACAGAACCAATGAGTCATGTTGTCTTCTGGTGCAGCTGCCAGTTTGGAGGCTAACAGCTGAAAAGTATCAGGTAGTCCAACTGCTTGGCTGAACAAAATAAGTAATCAAACAAATGCGTTTTGATGCTGAATTTATCCAGAAAACCCATCGTTACGTGTCTTATAGACCGTTTTTAGAAATACTGATCAAGAAACTACCTTATACGTTCATGTCTGAGAGTGAGAAAAAGAGAGAGGGGGGCCTTGGGATGGCCATGTCACACCCACTGAGCAAGTGAAATCAATTTTACAGCATGACATACCTGTAATAGATGGACAGCGGTGGGTACTAGCAGGACCAGATAGGAGGGGGTCAGGAGGTCAAGCAATTTTGTGCCCCTGTAGTGTTTTTGTGTTCAATTTGCAGGGAGTAGCCTAATTCAAAAACCCAGCTAGCTTGAAGCCCACTCGGGACTGTGCCAGCAGATCTTCACAATCCTTCGAAAAATGTAGAAACAATAGAGAAAGTACGTCTGATGGAGAGCAGGCAAAAGATGTGGCACGACATGGCTTCTGGGAGGCAGAGACCAGCCAGCGCTCTGTGCTCCACCTGTTTTAGCATCTACACAAGTCTTCGTACAGCACCGTATCCTGTTCAACAACCCCTTTATTAATATACCCCCCTTCTTGCAATAATGTGATATGATCCTCATCTATATGCAAATTGTGCAAGTGCTAAGGTGAACCGCAGGCTATACGGATTCTCAGAGGCAGCGGCAACAGGAAAGAGCCCCCTGTACCTCTTTCATTAACCAAACTGCAGCGTTATTGCTCTTATTAAACACAATGAGGTAACACTCGTTGGCAGATAAAAGTGCATCAGTAGTATTTACAAGGTCTGGTGGCTCCGAGCCAGAGCAAACGAGGCTGTCTTTCAGAACTAGGCCACGATCATCGCTGACAGCATAATCAGTCATGTTGATGGAGATAAGCTGAAGGATGGCTTAATCCTCCACCCAACCTCAACATATAGTTAATACACGAGCAGAAACTGGCACACATATGCACATATTTGCACACACAATTGCATTCACAGCCAATAAAGTCAGGGCACTGAGGAGAAAATCTTGATAGTTGGGCTTGTTGTCATGGTTTCACGGCAAGCATCCGACGGGAAATGAGGCAGCAGGAGCAGACTGAAAGTGGTTGTTGAACAGGTGCTCAAATCTGTTTGAGGAATTATTGTCTGAAAATGAGCATGTTAGCATGATCAGCCAATGTAATATGAGCTCGTTCCAGACCTGCCCGTAACAAATCCACATTCTGAGCTGTGACCAGGGCATTTAGCTGCACAGGAAAATATCCAAACACAACACAACAGCTGCCCAATTTTCTGAAAAATTCCACATCCCTTCAAGATTTAATCGCAACTTTGCAGGTTGTCAGGGACAGGGACTTGGGAAAGTAATGAGTTTTTTTCATTTCTACGATCTCTGCCATGCAATATGCCTATTATATAACACGAACAGACCAGCTGCTCATAGACATAGCTCATATGCTGTAGGTTTTGCACTTTGAAAGATAATTATAACATGTTAAGTACAGTATGTATTTTCATTTGTGCCCGTCTGGCTCGCTCAAGTAAATATTAAAGCCATGAATGTTGCCGTTGCGCAAGAAATGTTTGTTGGTTTAGTTGCAAATCTGATTCTCGCCCATCGGAGATAACAGCGACTAAATTGAATTTACAGTCAATTTGCTGTGAGGAGTGAGTCATGACTAAATGAAAATGCTTTTAGCACACTGAGGATTAAGTGTGGAGGCTGGGTGTATCTGAGAGAGGAATAGAGAGAGAGATCTTCAATCAACTGAAATGTGAAAAAAAATACTAGAGAGCTGATTTGGCACACCTAACACAGGCCATGGTGCTTTTCCTGCTCTGGCTTCAGCTCTCCACTGGCCTCGATCCTATGACCTGTATGCCTCTAAAAACCAGGGAGATGCTCCTGTGTCGCCCTTCTAGTGACTGTACAAGCTTTTGTCGAAACAGTATCTACAACAACGCAAAAAAGCAAAGTTTTTAACACCCTTCACACTCTAAACACATTCAAGAATAGAGAAAACAACAGACCTCAACAATCTTCATTTTGAAGGTGCATTGTGGAATCAATTGGCAGAAATTATCATTTAGAATTATATATTATATATATATTTATAATTATTATGTAGCCCTGTATATCTACAGAGAGAGGGGGTCCACCATGTTTCTACCGTAGACCAGAACAGACAGTTTTTTTGATCAGACTTGATCAGAGGAGGTGTTCAGTTGGCTTCAATCTGCAACCTCACCCCTAGGTGCCACTAAATTCTTCGCACTGGAAAATTTGCAACTTAAACACCTTTTAGTATTAATTAAATAACAAGACTATGACTCTACAGCCACACTAGCAGCTTTGTGAGGCTACACTTGGACACAGTGCTGTTTCGAGCTAAATGCTAATGCTCATATGCCATCAAGCAGCAGCAGATGTTTGAGGGGCAGGGGTGAATAGAATTAAAAGGGCACCTGATGAATGTGGTGGAGCACCAGTGTGGAGAAATGGCACTGGAAGAGCACCCTAGAGGGCACTTCACCAGGTATTGTCCAGTGGAAGGGCACACGACAGGTGGTATTTCGAAAATAGGGAGTCATTAATGGTGCACTCACTTTTGGTTTTACCTCTAAATAAAGCAGCGTAGATCTTTGTTTCTCGTGGCATCTTAACATCCTCTTGCAACCCCTTGCCTCGGGCTGCGTGTTTCCCTTATTAGGCTGTCTCATCGCCACACTTTTTGGGGGCCTGAAGAGATATGTAATATTTCACAAGCAAACACCAAAGAAAAATTCTGCGAAGTCAAAAAAAAGAAGGGAAGGGAATTTCATGGAGCAGAATCTTGTATTATTATGTATCCCAGTGATCATCTAACAACCTTTTAGATTAATTTCACAGCCTCCTCTGGGGTACACTGATTGAGTAGAGATGCACAATATGGTCAAAATCATATTGCAGTAGTATTGACAGATATTATGATATGATCAACAATGAACGAGGAATCAGTTCTGCAAACAGTTTTCGTTGATGAGATGACATTTGTTGGGGTCTGTAAGACTTGCAGGTGAGGGCATCTCTGCAGCACTGCAGTACTTAATAAAATGCTGTTGTCACACATACAACTTCATCAAAAAGAAAAAAATGCAGCTTCTGTGATTTGGATATTGCTTTATTGCAATCTGAATAATATTTTGATTAATTGTGTAGCTCAAGTGGGATTATAAATCATTTTGCAGGTATTTGGTCATAAAAGTATTTAAAAATTGAAAGTATCACTTGACTCATCACAATTAACCCAGATGGGAACATGAATGTCTGTGACTGTGAATTTTGACGCCAATCTTGCCACAGTATTTGTTCAACCTGCTTGTGGCCCAAGAGGAAAAGCCAGTAGGATTCATACTCTGGGGACCATGAATGTCTGTACAAAATGTCATTGCAATCCATCCTTGGTGATATAGAGGTTTTATAACCACAATATTTCCCATGTAGCATTTGTTTAAGAGGTGATTCTTTGCTGAGTAGAAGTTTGTGCGACATCTATTGCAGAAACTTCCCCACAAACTGATACACTGCAGATATATACAGTAAAATACTATGTATTATTCTGCAGAGTATAGCACATTCCACATCAAGTCCTTCATCGCTCTAGCTTTTTGACAGGCTTTGACAGTCACTTCATGACACATCTCTGTCCCTGCCTGAGGGACATCCAGATAACTGCGTCGGGGTTCGTAATGGAAAGAAAGTTGTAGCGACTATGCATTGCAGGGTCGGTAAGGTTTGCCTCTATTCGCCTTGTGCGTCACATGGGCCTCTAACATTGGCAGCAGAGCCTTTTCATTTGTCACAGCAGCCACTCTGGATGATATACCACATCTGCTTAATATTGTGGATTCAAGAGAGGCTTCCATCATTCTCACATACAGTCACAGCAATCATGGCAGATCCTTTTGCATGTGAACAGCAATTCAGTAAGCGGTGACTCCCACATCGTGCCATGTTTCTTATTTAGTTTACCTTTAGGGGACATTTGTGGATCATGCATGCTGTTTTTTTCCAGTCGTGCTCTGCTTTACGTTCGCACAGCTGCAGAAGCCGGCATCGACAGGCTTCATGGTTCACTTACAGTGCATCCTCTGGGCCTCTGAGCGCTTTAAAAACTAGGTTTTAGTACCTTGCTCAAGAACACCTCAACAGCTGCTGTTGACAGACGAGAGAGCCACATTTGCTCAGCTTCCTCCCACCTTTCACCAGCTGGTTGAGGGGAAACTGGAACAGTGATGCTCTGGTCACAAGCCCTGTTTGTCTAACCCAGTGGTCTGCAACCGTGAGATTAGTTCATCCTCTCTGGTTGATGCTGCACCTGTCGGTGAAATCAGCTGCTGGAGAGTCGGGCCAGAATGAGGAACTGTTCACACAAATCTCTCCGTGGCACATTCTTGGACACCGATTTGTCAGTAGGCATACTGCTGCAGGTTTGTGGAGGCTGCTGTCTCTGCACAACAATCCCGCAGCCTCCTAATCTTAACCATAACCAACTATCACTTTTTTTGACGCTATAAACAGAATTTAATCCTTCCTCCACACACCCAACACAGTTAAAAAACTACAGTAAATATGTAAAAAAACTTGTAGGATGTTCTTTTGGATGTTCTTCTTGAATAAGTGATACTAAAGGATGTATATAAGCTTATTTATTGGTGCAATTTAAAGGTGCAATTTGTGAGATTTGGCTACCTGCAAATTTATCCTGAAAAGAATAACACCAGAGTAACTGTCAGCTGCTGCTAACTGTAGCGGCCATTAGCTTGTTAGATCAATTAGCTGTGCGGCTAGTGGCCCCGGCCTGGGAGCTCGGAGCACCGGGGCTGTATTGATGTCTAAACCTCTAGCACAGGAGCTTTGGACCAGGACCGCCAAGGCTAGCTGGTTAGCAAGCTAATTTAAGTGGATGTCTCTGCAAAACAATACATAGACATCATATGGTCAAAACTGTTATTCCCTCAGAGTCTAATTTTTTAATGTTTTCAACTACAATTCCTACATACTTACAAATGGCTACAAGGCTGACTTCAAGTATAATTTGAAGTAATGTGTTTCATAGGGAAATATTTGCACTTTTTACTCCACTTCATTTGATTAGATTTATACTCATTTTGCAGACAATAAACACAATATATGATCAGCTCATTAAATATGATGCATTACAAAGATTAAAGTACACAGCAGTGCATAAATTAAGAGAAATTAGCTGCACCTCCACTGTATACGTGCTGCAAAATAGGTATATTTTTCAATTTAACTACTTTAATGTTAAAAGTACAGAATTAAGACCTACTTGCAATGATTACTTTTACATTGTGGTTATCTACGGGGCTTCTGTCCAAACATGGAGGCTGCTGCCCTCTACAGACTGATCTATAGCAACAACTACACATTTTGCATGGGAATACAGAAACCATATATAATTGTAAGGTTAATGTGTTGTTAGTGTCATCAATTAAACAGGTCAAGATGCATTAAAAAAAACGCTAACCTGTCATATTTAAATGAATGGAGTTGACATTGCTATAGCCTTGTCTTACACTGTCTTTCTAAGTGGTATATTTATGACTGCAGTCTGTTTATGTGACTCTAAATTCAGTTTGAAATGAACTCAACTCAACTTTTAACTTGAATCTTTTTAATTAAAAAAAAAGGACAAAAGACAAAAGGACAGACACCATTACATAAATAACAGTCAACAATGTTATCATATACAGACCGAAGCGACACTGCCAAGCTCAGCCTCGACATGCAGCATTGTCACAATCCACAAAACAAAAAAACATCACCATCATCAACATCCCTATAGCGTCAACATGACACACCATCACAACTGTCTGCCCTACCTGACCTGAATGAAGGAGGAACATGGCAGTGGAAACCAATGAGTGCCTGTGTGTGTTGATTCTTACAGAGGGGAATCTGAACCAGGAGCCAGAAGGTAGGGACTGGAACTCAGAGTGAAGGGGGTGAGCAGTGACTGACAGCATGGATTTTGCACTACCTGTCTATTGTACGGGTCAGTGAGGCTGCTTTGCTGGACACCTATGATTTTCCTGCTAAGCATTCACAGTTTTGGAGAGCTCAGTTTTGGCGTGGACACTGTGATATCCAAGATTAAAGAGAACGTTAAAACAGACTCAATGTAGGATTTATAAAACATAGTCGCGATGCTCCTATCCTCATTGAATTGTACCATTTTACGGAGGCAGAAGAGCCGTTGCTGGTCCTTTTTTGTAGAGCATCAAGTACCAAGGTACTTGTAGGATTCTACTGCCTGCCTCATAATAAGGGTAGTAATCTGAGGAGCAGAGGGCTTGCACCTGAAATCAATTATTAAATAGTGACCTCATTTAAAGGGGCTTGAGGGTGCACTTTGGAATTTTTAAATAAATAGACTTTTTGGACAATAGTGATAGCGAATGCCGAACACATATGGAGTGAACTTCAGGCTGAACTGCATCTATAATGCCAGAATCTAAGTCGCCTTTCATAATTTATAAAAGGCAGATTGATTCAACCTATATTATGCTCAGGAAGAGCATCAAGCGTAATTCATTTCCATATCTGTCCATCCATTTCCTACATGCATATTTATCAGAGCCTGTTGCACTCTGGAGTCTCTCCCAGAATTCACTGGGGAAATTACAAGGCTATTCTATGATAAGGCTGACAAACAGATAAACAAACACATATTTACCAGCTGTTCATCAAGACACATATTTGATAATGAGGTGTCACAGTCATATCGCAAAATATTGCTGTATTTAGTTTCATCGCCGGGCTAATTGCTTTGATTAAGGCGGCATTAAAACCAAACACACACTGTATTCTGTTGCATTCAGAAAACAAGATTCAAATAGTCACTCGGTAACTCTGTCTTCATGATCATACAGCACAGACGACAACAATGTCCCAACAACTAATAAAAGTTCTAAGAGTAACTAAAATGTCCTGCTGTATGTCTTGATTTGACTGGACAGTATTGAAAGTTACAGAGTCACATGGTCATTTGTTGCCACCTTGTGGGTGAATCATAGTAACTGGAAACGCACTAGTGGGTGACTTCTTTGGAGCAAAAATCAAGGGAAAAAAATCAGGATAGATCAACTGGCACCCACCAAGCCAATGGCATCTCAGTAGTCATTACTAATTCTGATCATTGTAATCAATAGAAACCCTTTAGAGTGCAATATCAGGCTTTTAAACCAGGCATTCGTATGTTTCTTGCAGGTTTAGATAAATCGGTGATGCATAGGCAAAAAGTAATATTATAGATATTAGCAAATCAGTCCTGTAGATGCTTCTGCCATTAAAATGAAACTATCCATCCATCCATTCTCTTGTTTTGTTTATATTTGATCCTCCTTATGATCAAAGCTAAGATCAGAATTTGAACTGTTGCCTACGGGCAGCTGCTACAGGTGCATTAAGAAAGGACTAACAGATTTACGGACAGCTTCTTCCCCAGAGCCATAACCACTCTGAACTCAACACTCAACAGTGTTATATACAGAGCAATATATGCTGCAATATTATTGTTTTGCTGGGTTGCCCGTCTCTTGTGCACCCTAATGTGAAGCCGTTCTTATTTTGTTGTACATAATGACAATCAACTCTCTGATCCAATCTATTCTTCATTTAATTGGCTCCAGTTGAAAAAATATGAATTGTACACTTGTACACTGCGATATTGTCCACTAGGGGGAGAAAGTTCATTTTGAGCTGCTGCCCCACTCCTTCTTGAAGGAAGCCCTCTCTGACTCAACCTGCGGAATTTGCACAATAGCTAAAGGACTCCAATGAGGCTCAGTAAGTTCTGTAGCAAAGATACTTATCTATGGTATCACTGTAAAAGAATGGACACAATGCTGAATTTCTTAATTTTGATTTCTTTTTCTTTGTCAATTGCCACATGCCACCATGTTGGACTGCCACTCCAGCCTCTATACATTGTTACAGGAATAGATGACACTTATTTTTTGAGGTTTTTGAGTGATCTTTTAAGAAATTAAAGTAACATACTTATAGTATAATGTTATAGCTGAGCTGACAGGCACGTTCAGTCAGAAGTGAGGGAAGCTCGACTGCTGAGAGCTACAGATTTGTTCAGGTACCACGATAACTCATCACACTCCGTTCAGCATGACGACAAAAGATTTCTCTCCTCTACCCTAAATGATACTTTAAGCCATTTTTCATTTACATCGTCTCAAAAAATGTTTTATAGTTGTCTGAAGAACGGCTGTAAGCTTGAAAGATTGTATTGAAAATCTAAATGTCAGGCACAGCTGTAACCGATATACCGCTATATGTCAGAATAGCTGTTAAAAATGTTCAATGACATTGTGATGTCTTTGTGTTGTGTTGCAGAGATAACCATCCTAATTAAGTAAGCATGCTAACCAGCTAGCCGCAGCCTGTCCTGGACCAGATCCCCAGCGCCAGCAGTGTTAACACTACCACTCCCCTAGTACCCGAGCTCCTGGTCCAAACCGCTGGCTGCATGGCTAACTGTATTAAGGGCAGCTACAGTTAGCAGCAGATAGTGGCTACTCTGATGATATGCTGTCGCCTATTTGTTTCGGGTATGAATTTGACAGGTGGCCAATTGTTACATTTTGACCTTTAACAATGGCTTCATTCTATTTAGTTGTACAAGCTAGCCACCGTGTATGAAAGAAAGGCCCTGGCACTCGAACAACAAAATGGAACACACAAAAATGCACTAGCATGTCAGGTGTCATGAATCTAGGCAAGATCAGTGCCATGGAGAGAACTCTATCACTCTGGGCAAGACATGTTAAATATCACAGACAAGCAAAGTCATGATGTGGAGATTAATGCCACTAGCATAAGTATGAATGCAAAGCTACAGTCACAAAATGATTAGGTTAGCTAGGCACAAAGACTGAGAATTGAGGGAAACAGCTAACATGGCTTTAAGCTCACTAATCGAGACATATCTCAGCTATTTCTTTGGCAGAATGAGATTCTTTAGTTGATGATCATTGCCGAGCAATAATGAGGCACATAATTGAACCATAATTTGTCATTTTTACACATCCATTTTTGTATTGATTAAACAAACAATACATACCAAATTAGTGAGCTGGTGGAGGTTTTCATTTTATTTAACCTTTAGACAGAGCCCTCTGAGCTGTCATCCCTTTCCTGCAGCATCATGTCCAACAGACAGTTATGAATGAGTGGTATCCATGTTTTCATCTAAATGTCCACAGAAAGCAAAAAAGCACATATTTCACAAAATGTCTAGCTCATTAGGCTAACTAAGATAGCTAACGTTACAGCATAACTAAATAAGACAACATTTATGTTTACATACCGCGCTGTCACAAGCAAAAAAAAATCTGTGGATTATTTTCATTAACCAGGTCATGATTTCTGTTAAGAAACATCGCTCTACAGTTTGGCAAATGTAATTCTATTATATTTGCAAAAACTTCTCAACTTCTCTACTTCTCTACTGCCGATATTTAACAAAACTTGAAGACTCACAAGAAAACAATCTAGATGGACAAATATCAGTACAGGCAAGAAGAAAAATATGTGTTTTTTGTGTGTTGAACTGTGCCTTTAAATTCAAGATGAAATATTCTTGGTCATGGCAGGTGCATTACTGGAAGACACAGATCAGCAGGCTCCCGGGTCAGTGAGTGTCTCGCTGTGTCCTATCTAAGAGCCTCAGCGCAGTGTGTGAATGACGCCATCCTTTGGATCACAGAAACACCATTATCAGCGCACACTGACATCACTCGGCCCCACACCACAGCAGCGCAACACCCCTCCACTGCTCACACACACCACCGCCCGTCTCCTGCAGCACAATCATTGTGTTCAGCGGCCAGCCCATTGTCTGTGCTGGGGCACGCTGGACAATATCGCCAATCTCTGTCCAAACCATGATCCAACACTGCTATTGTGACCCATCTTTTTCCCACTTAACCAGACAAGATGGTGTTCCCGTGTGATGGGGGGGGGGGTCCTCTGTTCTGCCTGGCACTGGGGTAGAGAATGTGAGGACGGCACAGATTATCAATCTGTGACGTCGGTGCAGTCACTGAGAAGACATGTGGTTGGGCTCCGTGCACAACACACTGTGAGGATGTCACCGTCATCTTGACCTCTCCACTGACAGTGAGTTTTGCACAGTAGAAGTTAAAGCTTCTCTACATTTGGATCCTGTTTTTCTGCCTCCAGCATGAAGTCAGGATACTTCTACCATCTACAACATCAGTGGAACATTTCCCTCGAATCTGGATTACTCTAAAAGTCTTTTCTACCAAATGGAAACTGCAAGTCCACACAACTGTTGGACTCCCAAACCAGCCATTGTAGTGCTTTGACTAAGGCTGTGTTATGGGAGGCAGATGGATGGACGGCTGCACACGGCACTCATCTGTGCTCATCATCACTAAGTGAGTGACTGTTTTCACAGAAATTGAGATGGAGCACAGGATGTTCCTGCTCTCGTCATTGTTGTAGTTAATTGAAAAATAACTGTTAAAATATTTTTGAGTATAAGTTTGAGTCCTGCTGTTGTGTTCTGATCACCCACCCAAATTCTGCACAATCTTATAAGGTCTGGTTTTCGGGCTGGATGAGCTGTGAACACCGCCATGCCTGAGATGCAGACTTTCTACCAGCCTTACCACATCCGTCAACCCCCAGGGTTCTACCTGGACCCTAGCCTGGTGCAACGACGTGTCTTGGATGATCAAGTGGAGCTGTGGTGGTCCAGAGAGCCACGCCACTCTATGTTGTGCTATTGTGCCTCAGTGGCACTCATAATGGCGCTGGGCCTGGGTGGCGTGGGCCTCCTCTCCACCACCACGAGCCTGTCCGGGGAATGGCGCCTCGGGGTTGGCACCACTCTCTGCCTCTTAGCCCTGGCTGTTCTGCTCAAGCAGCTTCTCAGCTCTGCCATCCAGGACATGAACTGTGTGCATAGCCGACGCCGGATCAACCAGCTGAAGAGCGGCGGGAGGGCTGACCCGGCGCTGATCTTAGCTGTAGGGCTGGCAGTAATGCTCTGCGGGACAGTGCTTCTCTGCATGGCCACCATCGGCAGCCAAAGCCATGACAGCAGGGAGATGTTGGTGTCTAGTCTGGTGCTGATGGCTGCTGGGACAGGCATGGCTCTAGCTGTGGTGGTCTACAGTGTGCTCATATACCTTAAAAAAAGAAGGGAGCAGAGGAGGAGGATGTTGATGAGAGTGAGCAGAGCGAGGACGCTGGGGAGTCGAGCCGTCAGGGTGTTCAGTGTCTCAGGAGGACAAATGAGCCAGGCCAGGAGGGAGGCAACCTCCAGCAGGACCAGTCTGATCTGAATGGACTCAATGGTCACAATCACTCAGACATACAGGATGAAAGATGAAGTTTGCGTAGCAGATGTGCAAAAGAAAAACAACAATTTGAATTTATTAGGACATCAGTATCCTTATTCTTGGCTGTTGGGGTACCTACCTAGAAATAGTTACAGAACAGAACAGACTGCTGCATCACGTGCATCAACAGTGGCTCAGCAGTCCGATGAACACACCATCTGCTGTGTCAGTAACACTTTATCCATCATTAAAGGTGCACTATGAAGCTTTTAACCAAAAGAGTCTGAATCTTCATTCTTTGTTTTCAGGACTGAAGACACTGAACACACTTTACTTTAACTGTTTTACTTTTAAATATTTGCAGGACCCCTAAAAGAAGCCACTTTTCTTGCTCCATACAGCGTTCTGGAGACCTTATTTCCCTCTGAGGACGTATGGTTTATTCAGTTATGGAAGCACTGTATATACATAAATATTTCTGAGTTTGTCTTATTTCCAGTTTAATACAGTGTTTCCTTTCTGAGTTTGAATTTATTTTCCAAGATGACATAGTGCACCTTTAATAAATGGTAAATTTATAGTTAATTAAACTTTAGTTGATAGTTATGTCAGTGTTACCAAACAACATTTTATAAACCATTTATAAAGCAATTGCATTATGTAAAGTTGCAACTGATGTTTATAAACCTTAATAACTGCTTAATAAATGGTTTATAAAGCATTTAATTGTTTGTTAACATTGACATGACAGCTATTAACTCAAATGTAATTAACTATAAATTGACAATTTATTTATGATGGTTGTGTGTGTGTTACCCAATGTTTACATCCAATCAGACATTACTGTGATGCATATGTAAGGAAGCCTATAGATACCAGTGAGAGTGTTGTTGTTGTTGTTGTTGTTGTTTTTTACTAAATTTGTTTTCGATCTGGGAAAACATTTCTTTCATCTGCTTTCACAGATGTAAAGAATAACAAATAAAACATTTTAAATGGGCCACCACATTTTTTTTCTTTCTTGACCCTCAGGGCTTCTGTACGTATTTTTTAATAATATTTTTTCTGTTCTCTACCACTGACTCAATGATAAGGTTGGCCAAGTAAGTGAACGAATGAATGACATTGGACTTTATTTACTAGGTACATTTCTAATAAAAATCAGTCTATACATATTATTGCATTAAAAATCTTTTTTTTCCTTACATGAATACAAGTTCCTGCCTCTCCCACAAACTGATCACGTTTAAGCAGAAATCTGTAACTTTCTTCATTCAGTTTTACAACAAAGTGTTTGTCCCTGTTGATTCACAGTCAAAATATAATCAGCTGCCTACAATGAATATGAATACTTAACTTATTCGAGTGATTGTCAGGTGATTTGTTGAAATTTGTCATTAGCAAGATATGGATGATTAAACACGTAATTTATTGATTTAAAAGTCCCATATTAGGGTCATTTTCAGCTTCATACTTTTATTTTTTCTCTTTAAAGCCCATTCTGCACTGATTGGTCAGCTCTCACAGGCCTGAGCAGGCATCGCCCAACAACCAGTTATTACAAACAGCGTTCATGACTACAGTCCTGAACTGCTTACTAACTAACTTTAAACATAATATGAACACAAATATGTTATTCAGAAAATTATCCTTAATATAAACAGCAGACACACAGTGTTTCCATATAGTATATTTTGGCTGTTGATGTGTAATTTGAGGCAACAATATCGGTTAAAAATGTACCTGGAGATGAAGGCCAGCATACAGTAACTGTTTCTTGGTCATACGCTAATCACAGACAGGCCCTCACAGGCACCGCCCAACAACCGTTTATTACAACCGGTGTTAGGATGGGGTCAGTGTGTTGTGTTGTGACATCACAACCTTACAAAAGTCCTGACTGCTTATTCGAGGACACTGTTATGAACTGTGCACTTTGTGAGTTAAGCGTTTTGATAGTTTAACAGTATCTATACTGCAATAAAAAAAAAAAAGATGGAAATCTCACTTTCTAAAATTATGGGACCTTCAACAATTATTACAGATTTTAGCTTCAATGGGAACAATTTATGCTCTTCATACAAAGAAAAGGCAGAGATTATCTGACGGGCAACCTTTCATTGGGAAAACTTTCATAGCAAGCCAACTTTGAACCTGAAGACCCAGACCCGAAACACTGTCACTCTAGACTCCAAGTTTTGGAGCTACAGCCCAGGGTGCAGATAATCTCTATTTTTTCATTTACCTACTGTACTATCCAGTCTAAGTGTTCAGTGGGATGTGCTCATTATATGTCACTAAAATGAACTCAGTGAGAAGCAGTAACATTTTTCATAAAAATCTATTTACTTTTTGCTTTTTTCTTCATTACTTTCATCTAATCAAACTAGTTAAATGTGCCCATTTTGACATTTTTAATGTTTGCCATTGTTTTATCTTGTGATATCTAAGACAGGCCTGAGACAGTTATCTTTAGTGGAACCACACACAGTTCAAAGACACATGCATGGTGTGACAAGAGGTCACAAGTACTCGATGATTCATTTTAAGGTTTCACACTCCAGAGTTTCAGAATCAAAATCTCTACAAGATAATTTTGTCTCTGTCATCCTCCTTCTATCTAATCAGCCTATAGTGAACTGAAGATCATCGTCGCTGTCTTCCATCTCCTCGTTCTCCCCCTCCTCCTCTCTTTCACTCTCTGCCCTGTGTTTCTCGCTGGGCTGGATGTAATTATCTTCAATGAAGCCATCGTCATCTTCATCCAGTTCTCTTCCAGTCCTTCTGTCCATCCCCACATTGCCCATCACACTGCTAGGGTAGGAGGGCTCCTCCTGGCCATACTGGCTGGCCCCATCAGACTCCTGGAGCAGGGAGTGCCTGTAGCTGGCCAGGAAGCGATGGAAGATACGAAACTTGACCACCATCACGATGAGGAGTGAGATGGTGAGGACCGTGCCAAGTCCTGCAGCCAGATAGGACCACTCCAGAGACTTTGGGCTGTTTTGTGATTCAACTGCTTCTGGGAGAAGAGTGGGGAAAGAATTTATTGCCTCCCCATGTAACTATAAAGACAGAGAGGTCATCACCCGTGTGTTCAAATTGTTTCCTATAACTGGAGTAACACAGAGATCAAAGTTCCTCAGGCACTCCTGGTTGTAAATAGTTAGAGGATGGTTAACAACAGATCGTGCCTGTGTGCTACTTACTGCCATTATCAGTATTGTTTGAGCGGTCCGTCTCCACCAGAAGGTGCCTCTGTGCAGCTCTCTGCCCCCCTACATCAGGTACAGCAGCCGGATGTGCTTCTCTGATAAAAGCTCCAAAGAGAAAAACCACAGCAAAGAGGCTGCAGCTCCACCGGCCCATCGCTGCGTCCTGAGGGAGCAACAGAGGACAGTGATCAGCTGAGGAGCAGAGGGTGTTAGGAAAGGCACAACATCTTGAATATGAAGGGCAAACTCATTTCTGTACACCATTTTGAAAAGTAAATACAAATTTCTCTTTATTGTCTGTCCCGTTTTAATTCTGCATTTCCTTACGTAGGATTTAATCATATCTTCCATTTAGACACATTTGAATTCAAATATTTGATTAGACTATTCACTGCACTAACTGAGTGATCACCATCACTGTAATCATAATCATGAATGCTTTGTTTAGGGGAATCACAAGAGTGAAAAATCTCGCGACAAATACCCTCCAGAGCGCAATCTGGTAAGCTATGATCATCATCTTTCATTCCCTGCTACAGGGGTGAGTCTATAGATAGAGCCAACGAATATGGTGTCTTCAACCGGCCAATAAATACCACTCTTGTGGTGCTGGAAAGGACTCAGTAACAAATGATTTGTTTGGAGCTGTGTTGAAGACCTGGTGGTCAAAAATGTTAACGTCTTTATGACTGGCTTTGTATTGATTTAACCACTATAATAAAGGAGTGCTTGGATGGCCTCTGGTTTCTCCAAGAGCACCTGACACAGTTTTCATCTAAGTTGTATTACACACAGTAGAGCAACCAGTCGTCTCCTTTTCTACCCTTTTAATATAATAATTTGACCTGAACCATCTGGAAGATGTGTGATTAGATAGTCCTCTTTGGTATACAGAACCTGTCACATGATAATTGGGAGTTGCCAGCCAGGTCAGGTCTTGAGCAACATTCATGACTACAGTCCTGAACTGCTTGCTAATTAACTTTAAACATAACATGAACACATGTATGTTATTCAGAAAATAATCCTTAATGCAAACAGCAGATATAAAGCGGCTGTTGGTGTGTAATTTGAGGCATCAGTATATTGGTAATATCAATTAAAATGTACCTGGAGACGGAGGCCAGCACACAGTAACTGTTTCTCGGTCATACGCTAATCACAGACAGGCCAGAACAGACCCAGTTTTGTCTAAACTACATCACCGCGCCGACACATATGACACACACACACACACACACACACACACACACACAAAATGTTAAATGACTTACACACACAGCAAAAATGTAAAATGACTTACCTGTACACAAGAGGATAACAAACAGAACAGGCGTTTTTCTACCCCACTTGACTTCTAGCTACTGTTGTTGTCTTCCTCTTCAGCTCCCTCTAAGAACATAAAGAGACTGTCTGGGCAAAGGTTACAGCCTAGAATGTCACCCTTCCTGCACCGTGGTTCAAGACAGAGACGTTAATGAGTAACTTTATTAGGTTTCTCCTCCTAATTCCTTTTTCACTCACTCCTCTAAGCTGAAGTAAATGTAAACAGGGTTCGGCTTTTCTCGAATGTTTTGTTATATCCTCATTCAGAGTATTACAGAGTCAGTTTGTATATTCAGTTTGTTCGGTCATGAAAATGAAGCAAGTTTTTTTTAGCCATAAGAAATCAGTCAATGAAGATTAAAATGTCTTCTCCAAAACGACAGAGTGCTCCTTTAATCTTTCAAAAGAAGAGGTTAATCATCAATCAATAAACGTTATTGAAAATTCAGTAAGGGGGACAGAGAAAGCCTTTGGAGAAATTGATCACAGTTGTTGCACGTGCGCTCCGAGGCCAGACAGTGGCACTGTTATCACATAAGACATCCTCAGAGTCAACAGGCTGTATGCATGTGAAGGTAAAAAAACAATCTCTGACTTTACATTGTCTCAGGGGATTTCTCTCATATAAATAGCCTTCTCTCCCCTCTAACCCCTTCGCATTACATCATCAGGTGCTGCAGGTGCTGTTGAAGAGCAGCGAACTCATTTATTACCAAGGCTCATTCAGTCATGATTTCTCTTTCAGTGAAGGTGATTAATGTGTCTTCAGAAGAGAGTGTCTTTAAGATTGTGACACTGCACTCAGAGAGACATAATTATCCTCTCTGCATCTTTTATCACCGAGAATAGAGCCTGCTTTACAAAAGGAGCAGCTTCGGTTCCTCTTGTTCACTGAACTGAGTGGCTGGTGGCCTTTTTCTAATCATCTTTACACTGAAGATGAAATGACATGAAATGATGATACAATTTTGACCACAAAGATTTGAAAGTGCACAGTAATCACTTTCTTCCAGTTTTTCCAGCAGCTTTGGCTGTGAAGTCCTTTCATCTCAAATGAAACGAGGCGTCTTTTTCTTTGTAAAACTCTTTTCTTTTTAATCAGCTCCAACCAGTGTACAGTTTAGGGACAGCACGAGGGTTACTCGGGTGGAGAGATATTATTGTATTATATTTCAGTTTTTAAAATCAGCGCTATAAATATTTATTTTGACCAAGAAAAAACAGTGAAACAACCCGCCTTCCAGTATCTCAATTATGTTGGTACAAAAGCATAAAGAAATAAATACATTACCGTGGCAGCTTTTCTACCCTCCCCTCTGTCTCTAATAGTACACATACAGTCCCTTAGTTTCCAGTTTTCTATTTGGGTTATCAGATGTGAGAACGGCAGTGTAGCCTTGGATGTGAGTGCTTCTTGAATTGTGTACTGTAGCACTCCATGTACCAGCCCATCAAATTGAATCTATTCATTGGTAGAGAAAGTGAATTAATTTGTGGTCGTCTATTCACTTTATATCTGCATGCTTTCTATGTCCAACATCAAGTTTAAAGGATAAGTTTGCATAAAAATAAAAAATTCAGTCACTATCTGCTCTCGGGGCTTCCAGTGAATCGGATTACACTGGAGGAATTCTAGGGAGCCTTTTATTTATTTTTTTTAAATTAAGTCCCCATCTACTTCAGGTTTTTTTTTTAGAAGAGTGCTGCAAAACCATTTCTCTGTGAAGCTCCAAAGATGTTTTGTAAATGACCAAACTTAGCCGACTTTCCATCGGCATGGAGGTGAGAACATAATGACTAAATGTGAATTTGTGGGTGAACTGCTCCTTTGTCCTGGTATTAATTGTTTTCCCTTTAAACAAATACACATCACAATAACTACTTTCAAATGCATTCAATCCCACTATAGCTTTTATCATTATTATTATTATTATTATTTGAGCTTATTTATAGCTTTGAAGAAGAAGCTGAAAATACATTTTTACATAAGGCTTATCACAGAAGGAAATGGGTAGCTGTGCATAACTGCTCAAAATACATATATTCACCGTAGCCTGCTGTGTAATTTGCCACCAACAGTGACATGTTTCTATGATGGTCTGGATTCTCGTGTGTTTACTGTGCCTGCATGTGCCTCATTACTCCCGGACTTCCAAGAATGATTGGTCTGCTCCCAGCCCTGCTATCATGAGCGGGATGCAGCATAGACATATTGTTCACATATTGCACTTGGCCTTTCCCACTCAATGCCGCTCTAATGCATTAACATAGCTTATTAATACATAGACACCTCTGTGTAATTGGAAACACAAGATATGCTGATGGGGGTTTTACCAGTCAACTTGTTCTCAGTGTCAGGAATACATTTTTCCCTCAATGTGCAGATTAGCGTGCAATCAGACTGTCAAAGAAGCTCCAGCCAATTTCAGCTTTCCCATAATGCTCACTGTCAGAGCTGAAGCTGAGCAGAACGTCTTTGGCGCTTTCAAACCTGCAGTGTGCTGAAACCTGTGGGATTATTCATGTTATGGATGCATTAAATCCTTTATCTCAGCCAATAAAATGAGGCCATTTAAAAGGAGTGTCTCATGGTCGCCACAATGATCAGAGCCATTTTGTTTGTCGCTGTCACCCACTGAGTTTTCTCACCAGAAATGCCCCTGCCTCTCTCTCTGCAGAGGGAGATAAAGATGTCCGTCTGACTTTAAGTCTCACTGGCCCATCTAATCTTCTTCTCTCCATCTCCTCAGTTGGCATTTAAAGCAACGGGGAGAGAGGGGAACAGAGAGCCTTCATCATCAGAGCTGCTCAGCATTGGATGCGGTTACTTCACAGACAGGAAATGTCTGCTTGGCAGTGTAGATGCTAATCTGAAAAAAGATCAGCCAGCAACACATGCAGCTCTAATGGCAACAATTGAGAGATAAATAATCACTCTTTCAGTCGTGATTACCCTATTTTAAGGATTTAATGGCCATTTTTTTGTAGATAACATACTGTACATACGAGTGTGAGTGCACCTGAACCCTGCACGTCACTATATAAATGATATGAGCTTTGACTGACTTTTTTTTCTTTCTTTCTTTCATTTTCCACCATCTGATATCTGGCCAGCTTAGTGGAATGGCGCCACCACTCCATAATAATCAGATCGTGTCTTTTGATTCACATTTTATTGATGCTCTTTCAAGAGCTGCCCAAATCAACCAGTATGTACATCCAGGCGGTGCATTGGAAAAGAAACATGATGAAACAGGATATCAAAATAAATAGAAATTTTCCCTCTTTCCTTTGTTGAATTGTAAAGCGGACATCTCTGCACCACACACGCACACGTGAGTGCTGGCATGTACAAAGGAACATGAGATACAACAGAAATCCCTTGCAACATTTGAAAATGTATAAATGCTCCAGTTGATTGTTTGTACACACATTTCTGTTGAATTAATACAGTCATAACATTGTGCATGAATTTCAAAATACCCTTAAGCTGCAGTCCTCAAAGAACAAGGGCACTTTAAAGATTTGAGTTTGGTGTGTTTGTGCGTCCACAGAAGTGGAGCTTTGGGATGTCTTATGTTTGTCTCTTTATCCACAGTAACACTGTGAAGCAATCAGAGCGGTCCAGACCGAAGCTAAACAGCTGGGTGAACATTCAAAGACATTACACTTGATGCAGTGCCATACTGCCATTTGCAATGTGTCTTGAGGTGAAAAGATGACCCAAGCATACTGAACTTTGTCACAAAGGATAGTTCCACAATTGGTTTTGGTCATAACTACTATTCCTGTCTATAGTGGTTTTGGAAAGATTTCTTCCTAATGTAACTTTTTCAGAGGCTATGTATGGCGCACATCACATCACATGTAGCTCAGTCCCGCCCAGGGGAGCCTGGAATCGAACCAGTAACCTTCCGATCACTGATCGAACGGCTCTACCCACTGAGCTACAGCCGGCCCCCATTTAACTTGTTATCACTGAAAAATTAAGAAAATAATACGTTTGACCCACGGCTGTTTAGGGCTTCCATACATTTCAATTTAAAACAAAACAAACAAAAAAAATCCACTTGTTTGAGGTACTGTATGACAACACCACCGCCCTTGACAAACAAGACAGCTAGAAGGAGTCATACACACAGCATTTAAGATCAAAAACTGATTATTGATCTTCCTTCTGTGTCCATTTCCTCCATGCCACACATATCAAACTCAAAATGCAAAGACTGGTTCCCGATCCCTCTCTCCCTGCCAGCCCCCTCTTCCAGTCCCTCCCCTCAGGAAAGAGATTCCAGTGTTTTAACTGCAGGATATCTCCCCTCAGGAAGTGCACATATTTAGAGGCTGCGCGTCACTTGAATTTGGACATTAAGCAGCAGAGCGGGCATTAACAACAAGCACTTTACAAGTAGATAAGTGGCAGTGCAAAGCAATTACAATGCAGCATCACTATGAACTTTACGATAAATCATATTACACATGTATGAAGGTTTAAGTGCTTTGACGATTTTAGTTGATATGTTTTATCTGCTCTTGTGTATGTTTCCCTTGTCTGTTTTAAAGAGCTGCACTGAGGCCAATTCCTATCAGATGACATGGCAATAAAGTATTGAAATTAATTGAATTCTACAGTTTGGCGGTAGTAAGTTTGACAAGTGTTTTAAATACCAAGTTCTCTTTTGTTACCATCGTAACACTCCAACTGTGTGAATTTTGTACCTTTGAGGAGATTGCTGATTGACCTATGAAGCCTCTTAATCGATGTACAAATAAGGACATGGAAGGAGTGTTTAAAGACAGTGGAGTGGAATCAGTCGAACCAGTCCTTTAGCAGCAGTCAGTAAGCTTTGAGTTTGTTCAGAAAAACCTCCATCTTTACACTCTTATGCAACAAGTATATATACTGGTAGGGTGGTAATTTCCACTGTTAAATTCCAGAGCAGAAGCTACTTTCAAGTTGTTGGGAAAGTCAGTGCATTAGATCGTCTCCTCAGACCTGTGCTCACCCACACCTGGATCACAAAGTGTTACTGAATAACCTGACCTTTCTCTCAGAAGCAGCAGCAGCTTATTGATGAAAAAAAAGAAGGTATTTTCAGTGCTTTCATTCTATCCTCATGACTGCTAAAGAAACAAGATGAATTTTTTTTTTAATCTGCCACCTCAAGGGCAAGCAGGCATGCAGACTGAAAATAGCCAATCGTTAAAACAACATAGGGTGCTGCGTTGGCAGGGTGCTTGCTGCTCGAGGTGAAAAGTGTAGTTTCTGTAGCAGATGAGTGACTTTGAAGGCTTAACAGATGCACTGTGGCTGAAAATCAGCCCGGTCGCCAGGATCAAATGTTGGCAGTTCATGTATCCGCAAAACCACTGTAAGTGTCGTAGGCTACATACCATGTTGACATTTCAACAAAACATGTCCTGTTACATTCAAATTGCATGTTTATGACCTGACTGAGGGCTGCCACTGTTCCAGCATGTGTTCAGACATTTGCAAGCATGACAGCACTCGATTTTTTGAAGGAAACCTTGAGACATCTCCAGCCATTTTTGTGGTGACCAAAGCAGGTATTTTAAGCCAAAACTGGATGTGAACTTGTACCTAATTGTAGTTTGCAGAATTGTACATTGCCAGCATTTATTCTGCCGATTATAACTCACAAATCACAGTCATAATTATATTATCTTTTATCACCATAAACATGAGGTAAACATTAGAAAATACAGCGTTCTCGTCATGTACTTGATTGGCTATTGCTGTGCCATGTCTGAAAGGTTGAGCCAGGTTTGACTTTTTTTTGCTGGACAACCCTGCATTTTTCCTCCCAGTATCGACTCTTCCTCTGCATCATTGATCACTGCTCTCATTGAAATGAATGAGGGGGCAGCATCTTTTCTTTCTTCTTCTTCAATGCAGGGCTAAAGGCAGCATAAAGGCAGCCTGAGATTTGGTTATTTTTTTACTAACTAAAACTATCAATGCATAACATTAGTTCAGGCAGAACGCTGAGGTCGCACTTAGCAGAACTGGTGCCAGCGTGTTCAGTCACGCTCCACAGCGACTGCATTATCACAGCTGTGTTGCTGCGACCCTCCAAACATACTCATGTAGGTGTACAGCTGGATATCATAACCAGGCACCCTTCACTGTTCTTCTGCTGATTACACTTCATTGTGGTTGCATCAGTAAAACAAAGATCGATTTGGTCTGTCAGCTTGTTGCTCCTCAGATTCTTTGAGCGTTTGTAAAAAGGGCAAATCTAATATATGTTGCTGTAAACTGTCAGTTGATTTTGTTCAGTCTTTAGTGTCTGCGGGCAAAAAATCCCCAAAAAGAACCTGAACAAAGAAAAGGCAAGTTCCTTGTTACGTCTCTGAATTAGTTACATTAAGATAATTATTACTATTCACATTGTGGCCATTTTCCTCCAGCATCAAGCTCAGGTTGGGACACTTGAATGCTGGGTAATGTAATGCTGCTGTGTTCCAGGTTGCAAGTCGTATAAACTCATATGACAGATTGTTATCATTTTACAGCTTCCCAATTGATCAGCAACTGAAAAGATGGCGGGTAATAACAATTTGGAGGCACATTCGGCCTTGTTTCAGCGTAAAAGCAACATATTTGATCATTCATTAGCTGATGTTAGCATTCTACAACTTCCTAGCTAACATTACTGTTTGATTACATCCTGTGTGTTTCACTTCCAGGTTTGGACAAATGTCTCCAAGATGTGTGTTGGTATTTTGTTCCTAATTGTATTGCATCAAACAGTAGTGTTAGCTAGAATGTGGTTGAATGCTAACGTTAGCTGCTGTCTAATTAAAGCTATTCGGTTATCAAACCTGTTGTTTTACCTTGAAATATGTGCCGATGTCCCTCAGTATTGAACTATACATTCTATATATGCTAATCAATCAGGAAACAGTGAAACGATAACTCAAGATTTATTTCATTCCCCCCCGAGTGTGATGTCACAGGAAAAATGGCCACCAGGTCTATGGTTAAAACGAAACGAGCTTCGACTGCTGGTAGGAGACAGACGTCATTATCAGTTGTCAAAATCAGACATGCCCAACATTCCTACCCAACCTCGAGTCAATACTTGCATGATAACAATCGGCCACTTGTCATAAAAATGTAAACATAAGTCATTTTAAGCATTCAAATGAGAACCGACGTTTTTATGGGGATCTGGTCATCAACCTCCCCATAAATCTTTCAGTCCCTGAGCAAAATGTAGCCACCTTGGCTACAAATCTAAAGCTGACCTCGCAGTTCGGACTCGCTTGTTTTTCTTTTTCCACATCTTCGGCATCTTTCCCAGATGTCAATGAAACTGTACATCCTGAATGTAAACTCGCCTTATGTCCCCCATGCCTTCATGATTCCTAGAGGCCACTTATGAACCATTTTTCCCCAGAAGATGGATAATCAGTTTCCATGCGTTCAATTACTCCTGCATGCCGCTGAAGCACTTACTTAGCGAGCCAAGAGTTGGCGAGAAATTTAGTGCTCGAGCAAATTCATGAAGGCTGTTCAGAGTCGAAAAGCACGTGCTTGTTAAGTTTTCTGTACATTGTGGTTATTTTTTCACCAGCTGTATTTATTATTTGATATTTACTGCGCTCAACCGCCACAACGCCTGCACACTGCTGCACAGCACTTAATGTCAGGGTGTGTGTTAAAGTGGCCTTTTAGCAGCGTAGTCCGCCTCCAGTTTTACCTGTTCTCTTGACCTCTGGACTGATGGCCCATTTTTTACAAAAGAAGTCTTTCAAAGTACTACGGGGGACTTTCCACTTTGACGCCAGTGACATTAGCCGTGAAACACCTCTGGAACAGAAGCTCGGGGTCTGGCGGCTGGTTGTCACAGTCCAGCTTCCTGCTCATGAAGTGTTTCCTGAATCCCTGCGGACCGGTGGCACAGGTCGCTCTCGCACGACTGGATCCCTCGCTGGGATCTCCTGCTGAAAAGCACACAAACAATCGCACAGAAGTGTTTTTAAAACCTCGAATTGCTGCCGATGGCGTGAATGTTTGCCGGAATCAAACTAATTCCACACACGCACCAACTACTACACACACCTGGCGCTCTGAGGGGCAGGCCGTTGTCAAGGCGACTGGGTTTGGTGGCTATGAATAGGTAGCACAGGACACATACGGTGATGAGGAAGGCGAGGAGGACCACGGCGGCTATGGACAGACCAACCAGAGCGCCGATACTGAAAGCAAAGGAGAGGTTAAGTAGAGGAACAGGATGCTGTGCAGGATGGAAGAGAAAGTTGAAAGCATATAATATTATAAGCGAAGATTAAAGTGGCACTATGTAGTTCATGGAGAAATTCAGTGTCAGAATTCTGATATTTACACATTAATGACGTAAAAATACATACTTGGAAATAATTATTTTTTCCATGACTGAATAAACAAGCTGTACTCAGAGGAAAATAAGGTCCCCAGAACACTGTTTGAAGCTAGAAAGGTGGTCCGCCACATATCAACAAAGTAACAGTATGAAACTGTGTTGTCGTTTTAGTTCAGTTTGTTCATACAGTTTATTCAGTCATGAAAACAAGGACAGTTTGTTTAGGCTTTAAAAAAATCAGTCAGTGAAGATCTTTCTCTTCTGATTAAAATGTCTTCCCCAAATACATCATAATGCTCCTTTAATAAAGCAGTAAAGAATCTAGATATCGCATTAAACTGAAAATGTAGTAGAAAAAAAAGCAGAAAAATTCCCATAATGACAATGTATTACAAATAAACTAATGAAATAGTAATATTTGTGTGTTTGTGTGTGGCTTGCCTGCTCGGAAAGATGTGAGGGGAAATACATAGAAGAAGTAGAAGAAGAAGAAGGCTCTAGCTGAATTAATCGGCGTTCTTTCCTGGATAGTTCAAAATGCAAACAAAAAGCTAAAAATGCTGCAATACACAGAGATTAGTTCACCTGTTGATCCTGCCAGAATAAGACGGCACAGACTCCTAACATCTTCAGATTATTAAGAAATTTGAAATAAGTGCCAAATCATTAAGAAAAATAAGGAAAAGAAGTAGAAAACAAAAACACTTTCTGCCACGTGGGACTTGCCCCCTTACCTCAGCCACCACATGTACCCGTACTCATAGGGGAAGAAGCTGTTGGGATCATCGCAGCAGTACTTCACGTCATTAAATCCGCAGCAGTACGCGGCGGTGGCAGCGTTTCCCGCCCTGGGGCACGAGAACGCGTCCACGAACACGCCGTCAGCGCTGTAGTAGCTGCTGCACTCAGCGCTCATGATGAATGGACCGAAGGAGGGGGGAAAAAAACGGTGGATGAGAAGAAGAGGGTCCTCAGGGTGAAGGTGCGCCCTGCTGCCAGACCAGCAGCAGAATGTGCTTCTCCATCAGCTGTGTGAATCCCAGTGAATGTAGCAGGGGGAAGGGACAGAGGAGTATTTTGAATCTGAAGAAAGCTGGAGCTCTCCCCCTCCTCTCTCTCTCTCTCTCTCTCTCTCTCTCTCTCTCTCTCTCACACACACACACACACACACACACACACACACAGAGTTAAGGCCAATTCTGCTAGTATTCACACCAAAGTTACACTAACAATATAATAATGAGCTGAATGCCTCCGTTTTCTCTGTTGAGTCCATGTTAGCATGTTTTCCAGCAGTTTGGCCCAGAGACTGATGAAATACATGTGAAGGGAGGGAACTGATCCCCCGTTGCAAAACCAACCTCAACAAATTGAAACATTTCAGTATTGTCTGAATGTATGTTCACGGAACTAAATTATCGCAGTTGTTGTCTCCTGCAGGTGCCTTTTGTCCTGATGCTAAGTTGCCGTGAGCTCCTCAAATAATGGTCGCTTAATTAACCACCAAATATCCATGTCCTGAACGGTGCGTCTTAAATAACGTGCCGACATTATGGACATCATTTGACGTAAACTGGACGTTATACTGCATTAAAATCTTGTTATACATGCGCTATTGTACACTCACCCATAGATAACTGCACCGTCGGACAGAGTACTATTCAGCTCGTGCTTCCTCCTGGACCTGGTACTGCTATCACATAACCGCTGGACAAAACAAGCTGGCCCCCAGACTCCGCCCATAACGCCACTACGCATTAAAATTCAACCAATGGTTTCGGTTAAAAGGCGGGCCTGTGGAGTGGACCGGCATTTGATTGGACAGTGCTAACTGGAGCCACCAGCAGCTGATAAACTGTCCAGTGGTTGAATGGGCGTCAAAGTCAGTACTGATCACGCAGCATTATGACACAGCGAGCACCGTTATCTACTTTGCGTGTCCAAACACTGGCCTTGAGCAACCTGGCTTTTTTTTTTTTTATTATTATAACAGCTAATTATGTCAGTATGATACCAATGATAGATGCATGAAGACATTAACAACCAAATTTTCTGGGATATTGTTTTCATTGTGTTTCATCTTAACGCGTTCTAAAGTCAAATTACAATGCTTAAAATAAAACACAAATTACTTAAATTTTTGTAAAAAGTAGTGCTATAGTGTTATACCTATATTAGCAAAACAAAAAACAAAATAACAGAAAATTAAACATGTCATCCTTAAATTCTGAGTAGCTGGTCAATTAAAAGAACAACTTCATTTCATACTTGGACTGTAATTGTCATGTGGGTATTACATGCACAGACAAAACAGAATTGATGTTAAACAGTTGTTTCTGGGCAGGCATCTAATATAAATTGAGACTAATCTACAATACAGTAGATTCACATAAATACATCATTCTATAGTGTTTCGGTCAACAGAAATGGAAGTTGAGAGGAAACTGAAGTCCAACCCAAATTAGGAACATCTAATCTCATGATATGATCCACTTTAACTGTAGCAGATGATTAAAACAGGTCTGTTTGTGCCCAAGATGTACATACATCTGGCACTGCAAACAAACAGTTGTCTAGAGTTCCAGTAGGGAGTGAGAATAAGTGATATTTTAATTTAGTCTTTCAGTATTATGGTTGTCACAAGTGGGCAGTTGCTTCTGAGGATCCTTCCTTAAAATATTTCCTCATTGTTACTATTGTGATTATTTGTAATTCATAATATTCATTTTTTTTTTCTTGGGTGGGAATAAAATGTTTGTGGATCCATATTAAAATCTGCTGCGCTCCTGTTTCAGGTGCATGTACATAAATGAAACACTAGAGGGTAGTACTCAGCTGTTAAATATACAGACACCTGCTTTAAATGACAAATTATAGATTTGCTGACGCCTTTGTTGGACTAAAGTCATCAGAGTCTGTTCAAGTCCATACCACCATCAACATAATCTGTCCAAATGGGGCGAAGTGCACTGAATTTTATTTTTTCCAGCCTGTCAAATTGAGCCAATTTATATGTGTGACATTGTGCTAGATCCAGAAGAGCACAGAACTTGCTCTTGTGTACAGTATGATGACAGCAATCTCTGAGAAAATAAAATAAACAACTGCCCATTTTAAATTTCATTCTTGCATATTAGCATTTGTATAAAGATATCAACATCATCATTTACAGAATTTTATTGCATTTAAAAAAAAATCTGTATACTGGTAACTGTTGTTGGTCATCATCATACAGTGCTCCACGGGTTTCATAACAGGACTGAGCACTATTGAAAAATGCTGCCCCAAATCTCAGTGTCACTTAGACCATTAAATGTTAAGAATAAATGAACAAGAGGAGGAGAGAGTCCTGTTTATGTTTCTAATCACCCTTGGAATGTGTTGACATGTGAACAGCTGATTAGGGGTACTTTTTCTTCAGTACTGGTTTGATATTTGGAATTCCTGTCTCATTACTTTTCACTGTTCTGTGCCAAGTTAGACATTTCTCGTATCGTCGTACATCATACATTGTATTATCCCTTGCATGTATTCACCAAACACCCTCCATCTGAAACAACACTGCTGCTGAGAAATGTAGCTGTATGATCATTGGACAGTAGCAACATTTAGGTTTATTTCAGTAATGTTGAGAGGATGTTGCTATGTTCTTTAATTTAAAAAGGAAAAAAAAGAACTTTGTCCTGATTTAATTCTTTTCCAGACACTCTACCATGGCTACCGATCTCTCTCCTATTCCCCTCTGCAACTCCCCTTGTTTTCTGTTTTCTACCAGTTCTCTCCGTCTGTGTATCTACAGTCCGCATTCTCTTTCCATTCCTCTCTTCTATACTCTTTGATCAGTTGCCTTGTTGCTTATGCTGCATCCAGACAGTGTGATGTATCTGGGCCAAGCAGCAGACATCATTGCTTCACAACACGTCTGAGACAAAGAAGAGATTTTGTGCTGCTGGCACCTTTGGTTACCTTGTGAAATTTGGAATTTGATGTAAAAATGCACCAGTCTGCTCTCTCTGCAGGGAGCTCATTTATTGAACACTTTGGGTGTTCAATAAGTGTGTGACATTGTGAGAATCCTATGTTTCGATAATATCCTTGCACTTTATGAACCACAACACAGAACAGTAACACAAGGTAGTGCACTGTATTTACCCTCTACCATTTTTTGAGTTTCAGAATTCTGACTATGCTTTATAAAGTGCCTCCCTCGGCCCCTAAAACCCCAAAACTCCACAACATATAGGCTACTTATTTTTTATGCCAACGATCCCAGAATGCAATGTTTCACACTTTATAGATGCAAAAATGACAGTTGTGAGATCAGCTGTCAGTGATGACACAAAATGTTGATGATTTGTAAGTGTCCAAAATCTCAATTTACTGCTCACTATAGCCTAAGCTACACAGAGTGTATCATGTAGAGCTCAGCCATAGATTAAAATTATAAACACAAATCAGCAGCCATAGTCACATAGACAAATATAGGTTCTTTTCAGGGAAGTTACTTTTTTTTTCATTCCAATAGGGAAATCACATGTTTAATCCTACCCTAATCAGCTCCCTTGGGATAATGCATGTGTGTCTGTATGCATAACAATGTGTATGTACATGCAATTTTCAGAATGTATAAAAATTGAGTATACATGAGCTAGGATTGTGCATATTAGTGTGTGTATGTGTGTGTGTCCCTTTGCTGGTGTTTAAGTGTCTAATGAATACAAGGGCCCATGCTGCCTCAGAGATGCAGTGCAACATGGCTCTTAAATAATTTACTTTAAATGAAAGTGAAAAATGAATGAGAGCATTCTCTCTTCTGTTTGTCCTCCCCCTTTCCCCCTCTCTATGGTCCTGATGTAAATGTCTTCCTCCACTCTCGCTCAGTTAGCCTCACCATCAGTATTGTCATCAACATTAAAATTCCAGAATCTGTAGTTTATTTGTCTTACATGGGTCCATGATAAACAACTCTCAATACACTTTAATATTGGGATGTACACTAATTCTGTGCCTTTTTACCCATATTTAAATAAATCTTGTCACCAGTCCAGCCCATCTTCATCAGAAAGACGACCATATATATAGGTCAGCTGTGCAACCAGCTTATTATGACCCATATACAATGATCTCTAGTAAGCCATAGTAATTATTGTGGCAGCAAAGGAAGAAGTCAGACAAAGTAGTTTAAAGAGGAAAGGGGGGACCGGCATGTCAAACATTCAGAGGTAAATTTGTAGTTGAATTATCAACATACATTACATACAAAAGTTAAGTCACATAGGTAACATCATTATTTTAACCTGAACAACATTTTTTTTCCTAAATCTACACTGGACTTTCCTTCAAGAGTCAAGAGTGACTTTTTAAATCGTGCTCCGTAAGTAATGTAATAAATGAAAATTATGGAACTTAAGTGACATACTTACGTAAGTGACCTAATGTGAATTACATTTCTTACAAGACTGAACATAATAATAATAATAATAATGCATTTTATTTGAAGGCGCCTTTCAAAGCACCCAAGGACACTACACATAACAACAACAGTACAGCAAAACAAACAACAAAAACAGTGGACAAATTAGTGCAAATGAAAATAAATAAGTAAGAAGATGCAGTTACATAGTGCCAGGAGCACAGCACAAAATTCAGATTCCGCAGTCCTCACCATACAGGAAGTCAACCGGGCTGGGTTAGGCAGGGTTGAGATTCCAGGGTGAGAATAGTGCAATAGAGAATAGGCAAGAGTGTGTGTAGGATTCAGACTCCGCAGTCCTCACCATAAAGGAAGTCAACATTATAACAGTCCAGAAATCATGTCATAATATGTGCACTTTTTGTTATCAGGCTTTATTTTGAAATTCTAACTGGAGATGGCATATTACATATTATTGCCAGTTTACCTGCAAAGCTTTTCATACAAAACTGATGCTAGAGTGGAAGATAGAGTCACAGTTTAAGCTTAAGCCCACTGACCAAGCGGCTTTATATGAGAAGTCGGGAGTGAGAATTTGTTGGACCTACTGAGACTTTAATGTATGGATAAGAAACACATAACTGATACATTTTACTGCTGTTTTTCCTGATGTCAGCCACGTCTTTTTAAAGGTGTTATTGATTATTTGATGGAACCCTTAGATCTACCGTCAGAGAATGAGTCAGTCTAGTTCTATTTTGATTTTGAGGCTGCTCTTCCTTTTCACAGTTTCTCTACCTAACCTTTGCATTATCAGTCAGTCAATAAAAGCCTTGGCCCTGGGAGAAGAATCATCAACATACTATTTCAGTTAAAGCCTATACTAATTGTGAAATTATTAGTAACTAACCCTAACCCTAACCAGTGACGGTCTGGGAACAAAAAACGGCCCTGGCATTACCACCCACCAGCGGCCACCAGCGCGGTGCGCAACTTTTGACACACGGAAAGCACACGCACTTTTGATAGACCCAGTGATGGTGAACCATGCTATTAACAATACATATCAATGCACAACCCCAATGCATAAAAACAAATGAATAAATCATCAGAGCCAGCCGCTCCATAATAAAAACATGTCTTACCATCATTCGTTATCCATGTCCTGTCTGTCTCCCTGCTGTGCTGGCTCAGCTGTGTTGCTAACATTAGTGCTAGCAGTATTAGCGCTAGTCTCTTTTTCTCCCCTCTCCCCTTGTGTCACTTGATGCCTTCATTTTTTTTGCTAGCTTAATCTCAGTCAACTCTCCAATTTCCAACAACCAGCAGACGCGGTCTACTCTATTCAGTCTTGAAATTCCAAGAAGGCATTGCTTCATTTTAACTTTTGCAAACAAATGATCAAATTCAAAAAGTGAAGGTAGATTTGTTTTATTTAAAACCATGCACGTTTTTAACATCTGAATAAGACATTTCGCTACAAAACAAAGCAGACTAATGTAGAAGTTTGTGACTGTAGACTGTAGAAGGTAACCATGACTGTGATATAGAGACTCGTATGTGGTATATAAATACTGATCAGATAGCCAATCTCATCAGTGCGAAGGAACATCTCGGAGTGGATGGTTGTTCGTCTTAAGCACACCCTCACAGAGCGGAACATAACCTTCCACCGCACCGACAATAAGGCGAAGCTGTTCCAACTCTTCATGAACTCCCGGCAGAGCAGCGTCCCACATCGCAGAACTCCATGGCCACTTCCGGGTTCACAGCCTCGTGCCCACAGCAGCGCCGGTGACATCATCACGCAACCAGCCCAGCCTCCATCACCAGCCCTCCCAGAGAGCCAGGTCGTACTGAGCCCAGAGCCTGCATTTCTCGCTCCTAATACACCTTCTTCCTTACCCCACACTTCCCAAACAACCCGAGCACATGCATCCCTTCATTCCAGCATCCTTTCTTCTTCTCTAATTACTAACTTTCCTGTCCCTCCTGTTTCGGCTATAATTCCCACTCCGACTGCCTCAGTCGCACAGTGTGCCCACAACAACGGTTCACGGCAACACTGTCAGCCAAAACCCATACTTTCCTCCTGTCTCCTATCCTAGCATCCCTTATTCTTCTCTCATTCCTAAATTCCCTGTCCCACCTCCTCCGGCTACCATCGCCCCCCCCATTCCAACTCCAACCGCCTCAGCCACACAGATGGCGGCAACTACAACGGTCCTCAGCTGCAATACCAGGCAAAACCCTTACTTTCCCCCTGTCTCTTCTTTGCTCATCTTTCCCCGATCGCAGGCAAGAGCTGGACGGCTATATGTCCCTGGTCCTCAACCTGGCCTTGCGGTTTGGAGGTAATGGATTCTACATCTACCATATTCTGTTCGCTTCCCAAGCTGCCGGTCGCCTTCATCAATTCGACCAAGGAACTTACTGGGGCACGCTGGATACAGAGCTCTACTGCCGTGTCTTTTCAGCTCGCGCTTCACTTAATTGCGACCTGTGCGGCGCCCCATCACATCCCACCACAACTTTCACCCTCACCGCTTCTTTACCCCCAACCTCATGCCATACTAACCACAACCCTGCCGTTTTCCACAGCATGCCCCCAACAGCCCCTCCTCCAACCATCACCCCTAAACCAGTCAACATCCAACCAATC